>BROG01000784.1:210000-318686 GCA_030159075.1 Atrina japonica | reverse complement strand
TAGATCAGATAAAGTTCGTCGTTAGAAAAATGATCTAACGAAAAAAGAAATATTCATCTAATTTTGCAAAAATTTGCATATAAAAATTCGAGTTGATTGGAAATGATTGGTTCGTGAAAGCATTTATCAATCTGCATGAATAACAGTCTTTGGTTTTCTGAAACAAATCTTAATGTGGATGCAATTTAAACACTATATATAGTGCTTTGATATAGAGGTATTTATAAATTTAAATACCAGCGGTGATCAATTTTCCAACAGAAAACAACAGCGATTGCCCACACTTATGATAGCAATCAAAACAAGAACTTGTTTTGTATTGGATTCTCGCACGAATGTATGAATGTGCACAAATTACTTTAATTTACTCCCACGATTCCATTCCATTGATTATTTATAAATTTCTATAAAATCTTTCTTTGAACATTATGACGTATCGGACCAAGTTTTATTAACGGGGATTTTGCTTTGGTTAATGAGGCACAATAGTGTTAAATATGGAACAGGAAAAGCTATACCGGAGACAAAGATAAAATAACAAGCAACACGCATTGGGGCATCCCTGGCCGTGTGGTTTGAGCATCACACTTTAGACAATGAAGTATCTCATTTCTTCTCTGCGCATGTGCGAGCCCTGCTGGAACCTTAGCTGATTTTTGTTAGCAAGTTTGCCAGTGGTATCTTACCCTGTATCATTAATCAGATTATCTCATCCACCATTAAGAACTGGTTGCCACCATATAAATGAAAAACTATTGAGTGTGGCGTAAACACTAAAATAATAAAGAAATAAAGAAAAATAAAAAACCAAAAACACATCAAACACCCAAGCACCAGAAATGTATACAAATAAAAAGAAAGGAAATATCTACAAATATACACTTTTATATGATAAACTGTTTGATAATTGTTGAAAACTTATTTGACAGATATTGTCCTGCAAATATTATCCTTTTGCCTCTATTTAAAGATAAAGTTTAAACAAAGCAATATTTCACACGAATTGAGAGAAGAAAATTGAACAAAGAGATGTTTTTCAGGATTATTAGTTCGTGATACTATATTTTGTGTTTTTTGAAAATGTTAAATACAAGACACGAGGACAGATTTTGATATTTTCCGAATTTCAACCTCTCTGTTAACAAATTATCATTATAGACTAACATTGGGTCTTGGGGTTTATGACAAATGATATGACATGATTATATTTCATCGGGTTAGAAAGTTGGTCAAGCATAACTATGGTACCTTTAGGCTAAAAATACCAAAATAAACACACCCAAGGACTGTAATTGATTAATCGCTTTGGAAGTGATTTTTGGGGGAAATTAGTCAGGGTCATCAATTAACACAATAAGTAATAGACAAAGAAATTGTCTGCTATCCTAAACAAGCCAAATGCTTTATATTGATTTTTCTGTAAGACAAGTACATCTTGAGAAGAGATTCATTTGAAAAAAAAAAATCACTATAGCTAGACACACGTTTGGGTTTAAGTACTTATTCCGTATGGATAGACTGCAATGACTCGCACTAACTTTGATTTCAATATACAATCAATTATTCAAGGCAATACATATGATAAAGTGGATCATCATAAGATCCCCAAGGACTTTAAAATCTACAATGTTTTCAGAGATTGACATCTCCATATTACGGATTCAAGATCTTTTGATAGAATATGCATTATCACGAGAGTGCTATAGGATATCAATCATAAAACAAACCATAGCATATGCCATTTCAGTAATATCACATTCGAGACCAAGTCAAAATGAGTGTTTCACGCTCCGCAAATCATACGGTCGGTATGATATCCTTGTTTGCAATTACTCTGTCATGTGACAGCTTTTGACCATTCAATGACTATCATTATTTATGCGGTATAATGATACGATTTTGAAGCCTTCCATGCCACACGTATTGTCCGATTTACATAAGACGGCGGGGCGGAGTAAACTTTTGATTATCATACGGATGATTCTACTTACGTTTCGGTTATGACAAGATGCACGGGGAAACAATTTATTCCTCAATGGATATTCTCTTATGTATGGTGACAAGTAAGAAACGATTACTTTAGTCAGTGTAATTTTAATGTTATGCTTCATTACCTAAAATTTAAACTCGTCTAGGTCAAGAAAGGGTTCACAAGACTCCACACCGCCAAGTTATATGGATTTTACTATATTAACGACATTCAACACTCCAGATAACGTTAGCTGCATTAAAACCATTTCAGTTATATTGAAATTGAAAATTGAAAGAATAATTTTCTAAACTTCGGTATAATTTAATATTCCCTGCCTACGAGCCCGTCAGGCCAATCTGTTAGTCAAACCCAACAGAAAAAGCACGCCTTGTTATTGATTTCCATATTTGAGTAGTTTTTTTTTTACTTAAGTCTTATAGTGGGGTTTTTCCGTTTGGACAAACATGATTTAAGGTTTAACTTTTCCATATTATTTCTCAATACATTGCAAAATTGTTAAAGTTAATCCTTATAATTTAATTCAAGACAAGAATAAATTGGCTCCAAGTTTAATTTTTAACTAAAAACGACAACTGATTATAATAATGAAGGCGGAAGAATACTGTCGCTTGCCGTCACCAACCACCAACATCAAATGCTAGTCAGCCATACTGAATCAGTGGAGACGACACACAATTAAACGAGGGCTGTTTATGGAAAGAAATTTAAGAAATTTATAGATTTAGTTTTAAATGAAAGATACAGTTGGCAAATGAAGAATTAGACAGAAGTCCAACTGAAAAATTGTGGGAGCATAAAGTGAAATTAGAAAGCTTGAGAACTTCATCCATATCCTTATCATGACATCGGAGAGCATTTCCGGAATTTGGCGTGACTAAGGAAACTAACCATTTTATTGAGAAATAAAATAAATACAACGGCCAGTAACAGTTTCTGTCTTATAAAAAATAAATTCTTTTGGAGAAACTATAATTAATAATGTTTTTAATAATGTACAATTTGAAGTTTCTTATATTTGAGAAAAAATGAAAAATCAATTTTATCTGTCCCAAGCCTATTCAAAACAATGACTGGAAAATTTAGGACAAATTTTATTATATCAAAACCTCATATATGAATATAAATGTAAGAGACTGTATAACTCGGGGAAAGTCAATTTTATATCACATGTGAATCCATTTATGTTATTTATGTTATTTTAAGCTACTCATTTCCAAATCATTATGTTATTAAGTACATGCTGTAAAAACCCATTTAGGACCCCAACCCTAATTTGGGTGTTTTTGTATGGGCTTAATAAAAATTAAAACTTTATAAAAAATAATATTTCAAAACTTTTGCTGACTAATCTTATCACGTCTTAATGTAAATGTGCTTGGTCTGGAGCCTAAGGCATATATATGTTTGCAGTGTAATAATTTTAAATAATATACAAAAATCTCAGATACCAAAGTATAAATCTTTAAGATGTCCAGGATATAGATACAAATCTTGTAAAAATGGATAGACACGGACCTCTGGAGATCAAGACGTATGCCCCTTTCCCGAATTTAGATTTTTTTCATCAACTTTCCTAATTTTATTAATTATTTACAAAACTAATATTTTCTAGCTAACTTGGTCATATTTCCTCTAAAGCCTTAATTTTTATCATTTTTTTTCACCCTTAAGTCTTAAATTCGGTCACTGTTAAAAATTTAGTCTTAAATTTTTATATATTTTTTCTGTAAATAATCTATTCAGAATGGTTAATAATTAGTTAGATTCAATAAAATAAGTTGTGGGTATATAACGATAACACCATGACGTATGCCGAAATTGAGTATTTCATAGCAATATAAAAAATCTCAGATACCAAATTATAAATCTAAAGGATGTCCAGGGAATAAATACAAATCTGGTAAAAATGGACAACACGGAGCTCTGGAAACCAAGAGGTGGAATCAGATACCCTGGAGGAGGAGGCATCACCTGTCGACCAGTTACATCCGCCGTGAGTTCAACAGTCAAATCAAAATGAAATAAGTGAGGAACGAATCCTCGTCACAATTGGTACAGACGTCTCAACAACCGCCACCAAACAGGTAACTCAACATTTCACTTAGTGAAACAGAGTAATCGCAAGCAAGACTATTATACTGACAGTAAATTTGACATTAAACGCGGTTTTCGATATCCCTGTGTCAATAATTTGTCAGTAAGTATTTATATGTTTATCATGCCCTAGCAAATTATTTGTGAAATATAAACTCCATAAGCGGGTAATTGTGGGATATTACTACTTAGATGTCGAAATTTTACAATGGGAAAGCCGAAAACGTCGCGTTTGTCGTATAGTTTAGTTGTTAATTTTCCGTCTGTGTCTTTAGTAAGTAAAATGTCTAAGTAAGAAGCGCGTGCGCTTGATTCTATTGTATCTTTAATTTCTAGATCGCTGGGATATATCGTATTGACATATGTATGAAAATTGTCTTTATTAACTGCCAAAACGTCGTCGATATATCTAAATGTCAAATTTAATGACACCGTTAACTTTTTCTTCTTTTGATTCATCAGTTTCTGAATGAAGTCTGCTTCGTATTAATGAAGGAACAGGTCAGTCAATAAAGGAGCACAATTGATTCCCACAGTTCGTTGCCGACAGTTTGTTGAAAGGCCACGTCTCCGAACATAACAAATATATTATCTATTAGAAATTCCAGCATCTTTTTAAATCAACATCAGTGTATTTATATGTGGAATCAGAGTAATGTTGGAAAAATATATTGATCTCAAAGACATGATTCTACAATATTGACCAAACGAGTATTGAATTTACCTTTCAGCTACCTTCCCCGATTCCAAAAGACACATACTGCTACGTCTTAAAGGGAGATCTTCGTACAGATGTATATGCATAAAACCACTTTCTAATTCCATCTTCGAAAGAACTACAGACTAATTGTTTATGAGATGGCGTGTAAAAATGTTGTTTATTTGACAAATTGTATTGGATGTGAAATACAAAGATAATGTTGAAACATAAGATTCTCTTCGCATCAGCACCAATCGATAAGATTCAATAAAGTCTCTAAAATAACAAAGTAGTCTATTTTCTGATTGAGGCTTTTTTGTGTTTATTATAAAAATCAAAGCTAATCTAAATCTATTTGTCTTTCTATCTGTTCATCTATTTACTACCTTCCTACCCGCCCACCTATCTTTCCTTTAATGGATCTATGTATATATATATATGTATGTATGTATATATGTAGGTAGGTAGGTAGGTAGGTAGGTATGTATGTATGTATGTATGTATGTATGTATGTATGTATGTATGTATGTATGTATGTATGTATGTATGTATGTACCTCTCTCTATCTATCTATCTATCTATCTATCTATCTATCTATCTATCTATCTATCTATCTATCTATCTATCTATCTATCTACCCCTTACTCCCTCGATCCTTCCATTTAAGTGTAATTTTACAAATGATATATTTATTAATCACATAGCCACACAGTTTTACCCGCAGTAATTAACTCCATTGCGTGTATCACTGTATACAGTGACTGTCCCTAGTTACATAGTGCATTATAACCACCGGTAGATTCCAAATATTTGATGTTATTTGATACATCCATTACGATAAGTAGATGTACCGTCAACAGCCAGGAGATATGAGGAACCATATTGAAAATATTTTATATTACAGTTAATCAAAAATAACATCGGATGGTATAGAAATGGATTGAGAAATAATTGATTGTTCTACAAGTTGCTGATGAAAAGAAAGGAAAACTACCTTATCTATTTCATCAGCAATGGACAACAACCGGCGGATTAAATAAGGGAATGAAAAAATATGATTTTATAGCGATTTTTGAAAGTATCAAATATAAGACGAATAACACGAAAAAGATCAAAGGATAATGAATTGTTGGCAATGTTGTTAAACTTTCCGCCTTTTCCATTTCAAAGTTTTGGAAATAGAATTTAATTTCATACAGATTTAAATATTTGAAATAACAAAAACTAGAAGAAAGACAAAGGGTATTGGTTTGTCGATACATTCTTAACCTCAAACCCAATCTTTTATGTCAATGTTTAGGAAAAAGAGTACATGAAAACAAAATGTTTGTGGTAAATATATTGTTGCATTATTATTTCACTGATGATAAGCTCTTGCTCATCGCATTCATTTTGAGTGGCCAGAAAGGTGGCATACTTTAAAACATTCATCTACACCTGTTGCCACCTTTATTTCGATTGTGATAAATAACTCAGTTCTGTATATAGCTTTAACACCATCGTATAAATCAGTTTCATCAATAATAACATTTGACATTAACTTATCATCACTAAGCAGAAGCCAGTTTCTGAAGCAAAGTTCCAATTCAAAAGGTAACGCCACCTAGCGATCACAATACACGTAATTGTTCGTCTCCTATCGATCCAGAAAACAAAACTGTTGTGATGCCGATGGATCTATACAACATCTGAGTGAGGACATAAGTGACGTTCTGTAAATTTCAAAACTACATATCCAACATGTCGCAGACAGATCGAGAAAAAATAGAACTGGACAGCTTAATTGTGCCCCCCAAAATATTGGAAGTTTCCAAAGAAGAACAGGATAATGGGAAGGATACACTGCATTTACCTAGTCCAGGAACTTCATACGGTAGTACTCTAAGTATAGGACCCGAGGCATCAACGGCCAATTTGTTACGGATCGATTTAGACAGAAAAATCAACAGGCATACAGGTGAGAATATGGATATTGTTACAGTGATTTATGAGTTTGATTTACATAACATTCATTGGCAATATTACATCTTAAAGAAATCTGTCTATGATAGTGGATTTTGATTTTTTTACACAAATACATAATAGTATTGTTTGAATGTGTTTTTACGTCACACTCAACAATTTTCAGTTATATGGCGGTGGCCAGTTTTTAATGGTGGAGGAGAAACCAGTTACAATGTACCCGGGAAGAGACCACCGGCCTTCCGCTAGTAAACTTGCAAACTTTCTCACGGTGGCCAGACATGAGACTCTTCATGGTTCAAAGCGCGATGCTCTTACCACTTGGTCACGGAGGCCCCTTACATAATAGTATTAATTCATAATTGTCCTCAATACTTGATTTCCGTACAGCGCAGGATTAGTTGGTTTTCCGATGATGATTTATTGAATTCCTGTTCGTCTCTGACAGTAAATTTCTTACCACATATTAAGAAATAAATGGGGCCTACTGATTAGAACATCACACTTTAAACCACGTGATTTCTCACCTCGTGTAAGCTCAGATCCCCTCTGGAACCTAAGCTGATTTTTCGTGAAAGTTTACTAGTTTACTCTCGCTGGTATTTTCCTCCTGGGTACACTGTAACCTTGTTCTCTCGGACACCATTAAAATCTGACCGCCTCCATTAGCTGAAAATCGTTTTTAAATGTGACGTAAACACTAATAAACAAAAACACAATAACCGAATTTATATTGAATATGACGTTAAAGCCTGTCATACTGTAAATTTCTTGGGATACTTACAAATAAAAGACCAATAAATAATTTATCTAATATGTTAATTAAAAAGAATAAACAAATGCATTGAAAGCCTAAAGTGTTTTGGGTTCGAACACATGGTGCCCTAAATACAAACACTCGTAAATAGCCATATTTAAGGTGTATTCTCCTCGAACAACTGCTCCTAGCTGCTATTCGACTCTTACACATAACGATGTTGGTTTACAAACTAAAGATCTGGAATTAGATTCAGAATATGTTGAATATCAAACTCTAACATAAACGGCGTTTGATTGACACTATCTGTTTGACATGTCGTACAAAATCAAAACTATTTCGAATGAAAATTAAAGTCTATTGCCACAGTAGATGTATTATATCTTAGATCGAGATATATACATGTACAATGACGTATTGATACTTCACTATAATAATTATTAATTACGTACCGTTGAGACTTTTTAACATGTATTCAAATGTCAACAGAGATCAAGAACGATGTCATATGATACCAATGTCGTGACAAATTGTTTTGTATTCACCATGACCTGGTCATCGATTTATAGTCTCATCAAAGATGATGCGGGCGTATAGCGAGCAAATTACTTTAGTTAAAAGTTTGTCTTGGACTCGACTCAGAACACTCCCATTGCAAGTCGAACACTCTTTTCAAAAAGGTCACCGCGATCGCTTATTAGCGTCAACAAAGAAAGCAATACCCTCTTTGTTTCATCTTAATCTAGATAAGCGAATTATTCTATTGCCCGATCTGAAACTTCACCTCGCAAGGTTAATTGCCTTATTTCTCCCCACTCACTATAAATGAACTTAAGGGGATTTTGGTTTTTGACTTCTTAGATCTGGTCTACTTAACAGTGTATCGATTTATAGATATTCTTCTTTCGTTTGATCTTCGTTTGCTTGAGTCAGTAAAATAATTTCCACCAGAAAGTCTAAGAGTAACTAAAACATTGATTTGGTTTTTTTTTTCTATTTGTGTATCTACTAGATGTAAATAGACATTTGTCACACCACAGCAATATCGACTGTGCGTTTAGCTGATTGAATGCAACATTAAAACAAAAATCAGGTTTTTGATAACTCGACTTAATCGGACTTAAATGGAGTTGCTATGAATTGACTTTTGTGCCAAGGGATCTTGCCAATTAAATAAAAGATAAATAACTTTCACGCTTCATGTAGAATATATATGAATCGAAGCAACACTTTACCTTCATATCTGTCATCAGATCCGGTAAAATGCTTATATTGGATCCTGTTACATTGAAATACCGCTTTATTTGGAATGATTTTAAAGCCCCGATCATATTTCTTTATAACCATTAAATCCCGGTTATTTTGAAAACCCCGTTATTTGAAAAAATACTACCTTCGATTTCAATATATCCGGGTTCGATTGTAATTTTAGTTACTTATACTTCAGTGATGATTCCTCAAATTACTATTGAAAATTGTATGCTCAAGACCTGATTCTGCCAAAGATGTACACACATGCTTGTTTCTCAGATATGGTATGAGAAAATTTGAAATTTGAGTACATACATGCATATAAATTCCATAACTCTGCAAGTAATCAAAATGAGATTTGAAAATATGAACACGATTATACTAGACAGTTCCATACAGGCAAATCGTTGTCTGAGTGAATCAGTACTTTGTTCAGCGGCGAATATATATAGTTAAACATAAAGTGATACTTGGCCTAAAAATACCTTGTTGAGGACACCACCTCGTATTTCAGACCAAATATTCCCAGTTTCTTGATAAATAATTTAAAAGGGTATTAACTTTGTTTAAACATTTTTCGATTTTTTCTACTTTTACTACTTGTATTTGATGTACAATAACAAATAAGAGTTTAATACACAGGCATACAAACCTTATATTCCTATATATATTGTGACAATAAGTTCAGTTTCAGTGTGGTATGCATATATACAAATAGTATGATGGAATTAATCAATTGCAAGTGAAAAAATGCCATGCTGGGTTTCTGAAGCAATTTTCACAAAATATATAGGTATTTAGGAATCTTTATGCCAGTGTATATCTCTATTTGTTATTGTATATCATTATAAGTGGTAAAAAAGGAAATACTTTAAAAAACCCACAGATAATGCCCCTTTAATTGATACATATATTTAAGAGATCACCTCACTAATCAAGCTACTTTGAGCCAGTCAGTAATGTGATCTTAACAGCAAAGTCCCACTGTATATAGATATTTTCATTAATTTTATCGTTGTTATCCATAGGTATTGCTAATTGATTTTCCACCGACAAATTATTTTACATTTAAGAATTATTTTATTATAATATATATTGAACTTTCTTATGAAATAAGCATTTCCAAGTAAATTAAAAAATCAAATTTATTATGCATTTAAGATATTTGCTAAATTTGATATACGATCAGTTTCAATATCCATTGAATATTTTAGGCGTTGATGTGAAAACCCTGTGGCAATCTAGTGGCACTCCTGAACTCTTCAACTCCTCTCTGGACACATTTAGACACATTCCGACTAAGTAAATAATAAAATATATTGTCATAACTCAGGGGTGAACAAGTTAATATCAAATGTAAAAATCATTTTAAAATTTGGATTCTATATTATAAACTCCTGAATACTAACATTTGACTTTACCATTCTTTGAATTGGATTTAAATGTTGCTAAAGGGGGCAAAGAATTACGTGATTATGTGTCAAAAATACGCAAATTTGAAATGGTTTCTTTCTTCGTTATAGGTGTGTTGAGTAAAATATATTTTGCAATTTTGCTAGTAGCAAACTCCCCTGTTTTGTTATGGTTGTCAAATGTTCTATAGACATTGTAGCGAGGTGTAATCCACTATGGTTTGAGCAGTCAAGGTGGATAATTTTATGAAGAGAGATTATCACACCTCCTTGGCACCTACCCCACCTCCTCTTTCCAGAAGTCTGCCATCCACTTTGTTTGAATATTATCGCACATAATACTGTGAACATGCTGACACCAATAATTAATACCACAGCCTAATTGATACACTATGATTTTGTAGAATGACTGATTTTATTTAAAATTTCATATCCATTTAATTTATAGTCGGAGTAAATCACAGCAATTTATCTTAAAGAATTATCTTTAATATTGATTTTGCATTATCTCTGTAGATGGAAATTGCATTTCACGATAAAACTAAAATGGATAAATTTAATGTATTCTTTGATTTATTTCCAAGGTGAAATAGATAAATAATCGATTTCATAAATGTCAAACAATGTTTTGAGGCACACAAATTTCGATTTCTCAAAAGACTGTTAAATGCATGTGCAATAGTATTGGGTATTCTCACTACATAAATTGACATTTTATTGTATTAATTGAGAAAATGATCAATTTAGCTGTTTATTTACTAAGTGCTGCTGCTTGAGAAGAATGTTCGACTTTTGTTTAAATTTTCTTCAGTGGCCTACATTTTAGTTGATGATGTTTCAGTCCAAATGAAAATCTAGTCACAAAAGATTCATAAAAGAACGTTTATAATCTCTCTTCCGTGTCTATTTTCTGGTCCCCCAGTACGTCTGTATGTCGTCACGTTACTAAAATGTACGGTATATTCCCCAACTTAAGTAGTTACATAAATGGATATTTTTTAAGTCTATGTGTTTGTTTACTATTTTTGTTTTGGTAAAGATTTTGGCTACAAATATGCACCTGTGTTATTGAATGACTTTTTAAATGTCACGCCTTCCGTGACACAGGACTTTATTAAAAGCATAAACTGTAAGACTCTTGACGTTTACTTCTTATGCCGAGCTCTTCTTTTATTACCCAGTAGCGTTCGTATGTGTTCCCCAGCATCGGTAATCGAACCAGGGCCTTCCGCTTGCAAGTCGAATGCTTTACCACTGGACTACCTAAAATAATTCAGTTCTGTGTTCATGTTAGTCGATACCACTGCTGGTGTACCAAATGAGACCCAAGGGGTATACATAAACCCAATACCTTGAATCTCGGTACTGGCTTATTTTATGGAAATCGCAGATATATGGAAATCGCAGATATAAATATTTAGTGTTAGGTCATGAAGAACCTTATTTTGTGAGGGAATACTCTGATTCCAATAACAAGTACACTGAAGACGATATTATCAAGATGCTGAGGTTTCTAGTAGACAACATCTTGTTTTTTGCGGGAAAAGTTTTCCAGCAGATTGTCGGCATTCTAATGGGTACCAATTGTACACCTCTCTTGGTTGACATCTTTTTGTATTGATATGAAGTGGAATTTATAAGTCTTTGCACTCCAAAGGAAACAAAAAGTTAGCATGTCGGTTCAATTTTACTTACAAGTATACCGACGATGTTCTGTCCATAAATAATTCAGAATTTCAGAATTACCTCGGCCAGATGTATCCTGTTGAGCTATAAATCAGTGAGACGACAGAGAGCAACACATCTGCTTCTTACCTAGATTTACTTCTGTCGATTGGAAAGGACGGTCAACTTCACACACCCCTTTATGACAAACGCGACGATTTCAATTTCCATATCACAAACTCCCCGTTTCTAAGTTGTAATATTCCATTTTCTCCTGCCTATGGTGTTTTAATTTCACAACTTATACGTTATGCCAGGGCATGCTGTTCTTATGAATGTTTTATTCTGAGAGCAAAATGACCAGCCATTTAACTACTTAAACAAGGTTACGTTGTTGAAGGCTTGGAATCGTCGTTAAAGAAGTTTTATGGTCGATACGGGATTTTGTTAAACATTATGAAGTCCCCCTCTCAGAAATATTAGATAGAATTCTGGAGCACGGCAACAGACAGTGACTCCCTTTCACCAATCGTGCTTTTCATCGAACTTGACCTCATCACCAAACTTGACCTTTTCATCGAATTTGACTCGAAAGGTTTCCATGAAACATTTGCGATGGGTGAACATGCCAGCAGAAGACACTGACTCCTTTCGGACACCTGGTCTTATACCAGTAAACGGTGCTTGCATTCGTTAACCAATTAGATCGAGGCTTTTAAACAATTACAGAATTGTTGTGGACCAGCAGACTATGCGGTAACTTCCGTTGCCTATCATATCTACTGTGATTGGATAAACTGGACAACTTCTACTCTTTATGAATGTTCATTAGCTACGAGAGATTTCGGTCGCATGAGACCACTGGTAGGACAGAGTATTAGCGATTCCGGTTCGTGGTTTTACGACGATGACTCTACTGATGAAGTCTGATTGACAGAAACGATCGTTTTGATCATTTGTCTTGGTCATTTGTATTACAAAACTATAACTTTGTTATTATGTTTATTATATTTTAAACAATTATTCATACACTCTAATACATTTAAACGAAATACAAATGGTTACTGGTATCGAACTTTATATCAAACGTAAGAGTTTCCATGATCAATACACAATGTTTATCTCAAAAGTTAAAGCTAGTCTGAATTAATGATTTATACATGCTAGTGTTATTTCAATATTTATATCATCTGTAGATTGTATAAACTTTTTTATCATAATTACAGATATTTCATATATCTTTTTAGGAGAGGAGCGAGAAACATGGGACAGTCGAGCAGAATTTTTACTTTCACTGATTGGATATGCAGTTGGTCTCGGCAATGTTTGGAGATTCCCTTATCTGACACAGAAAAATGGGGGAGGCAAGTATTTTTTTTCTGAAGTCATTCTTTTTTGCCGTATACAGACCCCACCAAAAAAGGAAACCAAACAAAACAGCAGCAACAACAACAAAATAACAAGACAAAACAACAACAAAAAGAAACATTGTGCATTTCAAAGAATAAAATGTCAGGATACGTTGTATTGGAATATTGATATACAAATACATTTTATTTTAACTTGCCGTTTTGCAAACATTGCTGATAGCAGCGATCTAGTATTTGATTACCAAACAAAATAAGGTTGGGTATCTTTTAGTCAGTATAACCGGATTGGCTTTCCATTGATTAATTTATTTTGTTAACACAAGAGATTAGAAGTTGATACTTAGTGAGATTATCAGTTAAAATGTATCATAATTGGTGTTTTGTTGGAAATGCAGAAAATGTAGTTTCTCCCGGAGACGTGTGTCATGACACAATAAAGAATGAATGAATAGTATAGTATAGTACAGAATAGAATTTGACATGAAATACGATGGGTATTATAAGTATTGAAATATCCTTGATCAGGTAAAAAGTCCACAACCTTTTAGTGAAACATGCCAACAAAACACGGCAAAGTTATTGAATATGAATTAAACAAATAAAGCAGTTATTCCCGCGCATTCTTTTGTTTAAATTCGTTTCATTACGTCTTGTACTAGTTTCCATGCAAAAAGATATTTAATATAATGAAATTATTTTGACATTATTAGATTCAAACTTTCCTCCACGTCAAATAATTGCATTATCACGTTGAAAGTGTAGCTGAAAATATACATTTTACATCAATTATATGTAACATTTTAACATTTTATTTGCATTTTAAATAAATTTATTCAATAACAACTAATATATTAACAAGGTTACAGGTCATAAACGACAATCCTCTATATCCAACCTTAACTACACCTCTATATCCAATCTTAACTCCTTAAATCACGAAACAAGATGATGTCGCATGTCAACGGACATTCATTTATTAATTGATAACTATAGTGTTGCTATTTTAGATGTCATTAGAACAGAATAGATCGATATCATCCCGTAGCTGTTATTTTCTGATGTTATATCAAAGAAAAATATTGATGGTCAGCAAAATAAACAAATATACCAATAGTTACAACCTGGTTCAACCAGGATAAATCGAGACATACTTATAAACACAACATAACACAACACGACAGTATTGTTTTCGTTTTTGACAGAACCCCGATGTGATTGCCGTTCTATAATCAGAGCATGCCCTCATTATTTTCACATCATTTTGGTTTGTTTTCGTGTACTGTTAGATTTATTGAACTATGAAATAAAGATTCTTCTATATCAAACTCTGTACTTGAATACGACCATATATACTAGTGTCCAGTCCATTCATAGGTCGTATAAACTTGAACCAAACTTTACATTTGAATTGAGATAAGGATGCATAAATAGCACAGGACTGAAAATTATCACGTGACCCAGATACCGGATACAGAAATGCGCAAGCCCTTATTTGTAAACAGAGAAAATGGCGATATCCATTCTCGGTTTTCAAACAGTCAATCACGTCAGATTCTTGCAAATGTAGTAAACAATCTACTTGCTTATGTCTGTGGGATCTTCATTGTGTATTTCTACAATAATTGAGTGCAAATAGTGCATACATCAATCGTATAATACGCTGTAAATTCTCGTACCAAATCAATTGAGTATGGGGGCACCATGTTATGATTTGATCCCACAGTTCAGTGCGGCGGAAAAGGTAATCGTGTCCAATCAGATAATCGAAAGTGATTGTATTCCACCTGGCTATACTGACAGCGTTAGCTTCAGTGAGCCAGGATCCCAGGCTAACTCATAACACTGACACAAGTACATACCATTGGTTAACATTTTTACACTTCACGCAAAGCTAGCTAATTAGCTCTTTCAACCCTATAGGCCACAATGAACCAGTCTAAAACAATAGAAAAGACCACACTATCTAGAAACTTTGGGTTGGAAGGGTTAGTGGAAAATCCTAGCAGGACGTACATCGACAGCAAAAATCCCTTTTTGTTATTTTCTTGATATCCGAAATTGTTGTTTCCTATGCTATAATAGTATTATATCATTTTATAGAATACAATCAGACCCGTTATTAAGAAGTTGTTGTCATTGTTATTTTTTGTATTGTTGTTAAACGTCCCACTCAAAAATCTTTCACTCATATGGAGACGTCACCAACTGCCGGTAAAGGGCTTCAAATTCTGGCTTATGCTCGGCACTTACCGGCATTAAGCAGTGAGGGTTCTTTAACATGCCGACACCTACTGTGACACGGGATCTCGGTTATTACTATCTCATCCGAAGGTTAGGAAAAGCCAGTCGCCTTTACCGAGCCTCGAACCCGTGACCTTCCGTTTACGAATCGAGCACTCTACCGCAGAGCTGCAACGGCTCTCGTTATTAAAAAGTAAAATAATTAAAACGGTTGCAGCATATTAATTGTATGTAAATTGAAATGTTACAGATTGCATTTTGAAAATTTGTGATTTACTAATAGAAGATAATAAAATTATCATAAAAGTTGTAATAATTCAAGCATTCAATTCAAGGTTTAACCTATTATATACAGTTACATAGAAAACGGTATCTGCATGAAAAAAGTTCATTTGGATGTCAAAAAATAATTCTGAACCTCGATATCCTCTAAACTACCCAGTCAGTTTTAGGTAAATATCAATTAAAAATTGAAACTTTTTGTCAGTATGATTCTAGCTTTAGGGAAAGACACCATAACAATTTACCAAACTTATGCAAATGTTGAAATATGTTTGGCTAGGCGGGCAACACTTAGACTAATCTCGTCTCAGGTTTTTATTTATTCCTCTAGGTATATATTTAGTGTATGCCTATGTATGTCCGTTTGAAATAGAAACAGTATTATTGATTAAAATTATTAAAGGACAGAAATGGAAACCTTTTAAGCCATGAATATATTTTCCAATAACATAAATTACTTTCTAAAGCATTTGCACAAAATAAAATGTCAAAATAAACGTAAATACCGATTTTCCTTTTATTTTCATTCTTTCAAGTTTTTTGTTGCTTGCATCTCCACACCACAAAAAATGAATGAGAAATGTTAATGGTGATATAACAGCATATTGATGGAAAACTTATTTCATTCTGACATGATTTATGGAAAAACGATATATTGTTACTGAATTACATCATTGACGTATGTTGTTCATACACAAAATGACATCATTCAGTTACAATGATAGATGGCTTGTCTGTTCCGGTTGTATTCTATTCTTTCTGTCTTTCATGCCTTGTCTATCTCTCATTGATCCTTAGTATTTTTATTTAATGAAAAAAGAAGGATAGATATTCGATATGGAGCAATGAATATATGGTTTAAAAACATTTAATCATATCGAAAACCGCGTTTGATGTCAACGTTCCGCAAATTTTACGGTCGGTATAATAGTCTTGTTTGCGACTACTAGGTTTCACTAAGTGAAATGTTGACTTACCTGTTCGATGGCAATTGTTGAAACGTCTGTACAAATTATGACAAGGATTCGTTCCTCGCGTATCTCATTTTAATTTGACTGTAGATTCACGGCGGGTGTGACCGGTCGACAGGATTTGCTTACTCCTCCATGATACATGATCCCATCTCTTGGTTTCAAGTGGTCCGTGTTTGTCCATTTTTTACCAGATTTGTACCTATACCCTAAACATCCTAATGATTTATACCTTGGTATCTGAGACTTTTTGTATTTGACATAATTTTAAACGAAATAGGACATCTAAGGAATAGCAATATCCGAATTCGTGAGACAATAAAGACGAATAAGAAAAACCTGACATATACGGATCTTTGGGAAAGTCTAGAGATGGAATCAGGTGTAATGGGAGATTGAGTATCCCGGGTTAATCTTTCACATATGTCGCGAGTCTTTACTAAAAGTAATAACGAAATGGGTGGTACAATTTTAAATCACAATTAGTTAAAAGTGAAAACCCTGATTCAAAATATTTTCATTTGCTGACAAACATGTACATAATCCATATAATTACCAGTTTATCACACAATAACGGGATTGCGGTTAAATACACAGTGGTAACGCTCAAAACACTTGTAACGATATGATTGAAACTTTAAAGATTACCAAAGTGGCATATTTATCTAAAAACAAATTAAAATAAGAAATATAATATTTTGTGAACAAGAATTAATATAAGGCATTTTTTCACCACATCTGTATTCTAACAAGACCCAATATAAAAGTAATGATGGAATTATCTAATTTTAATTTCAATTTAACATCGCGTTGTTCATATTAAATTTATAGCTTGCCAAAATATTTACTGTTGAAAACTTTAAATACTGAGTTTCCGAGATCAGGAGCGTTTCAGAAAATACAGCGTACTGAAAATGTGACTTTGAGAAATTTAGGGCACTTCGGTCACGGTAAATACGAATTAAACATGGAGGGTAGAGGGAATTAATATGAATAAAAAAAACGAATGCTGATATGTGGTGCCAAACATCTAAATCGTATTTAGGTCTGTGATACGCCGTCTGACACTGATGTAAAGTTTGAGTCAAATCAGGAGCATACACCTAGCCAACAACTCTAAGATACAGGAAAACGTTTATGAGTTAAAATATTAATTGTAAGATCTTTTGTGTTAATCTGAACTTATTATTTATCAGCAGATACAAGGACTAGCTTAGGTGCCCGCCATTTTGTCCAAAATATGTCTTAAAGTTTGTCACATGGTGATGAAAGTTATATGAGAGTGGTCTGTCGAGGGATCTCGAAAACGACGTATGCTGTATCAAAATCAATAGGAGGGTTGATGAAACATTACGTTATATAGGAAATTGTCTAGATTTTTAAAACCCAAAATTTGAAGACGAACCAATTATGTTTGGATAGTAACATTTTAATACTTTTACAAATATAACATATAAAAATAATGGAAACATCTACTGAGAAAAGGAATAAGGTACATCATCCTTACAAGAAATAAATCGCTTTACAACCTCTTTCGAACACGTGATTATGTAGTGCCTTGAAGATTATAAGTTGGACATAATGTATCACAATAGAAATACAAGTATCATTGCAAAATGATAAAAAAAAATCATTAATAGATATGTCGAAAAACTACAGCGAGCTTTCTTTTCCTTTGACCCAGCCTTTGAATTTAGTATGCAGCGTTTAAATATAAGGAACAAAGGTCGAATGATAAAGGTGCATTATTAGTTCTCTTAGGGATTCCAATGGATTTTTTAAACAATAAGTCGTCAAGAACTGAATTTAAATTATCTGTAAAAAGGATGCTTTGGAAACTGGTGTTTTAATTGAAGTTAAGGATTGTTTTGATAAAAGATTAATGATCAAATTGCAACTTTTGATTGGTTATTGATTTAATGTATTTTAGAATATAAAAATTTCAGATACCAAAGTATAAATCAATAGAATGTCCATGACATAGATACTAATCCGGTAAAAATGGACAAACACGGACCTCTGGAAACCAAGAGGTGGGATCAGGTGCCATGGAGGAGTAAGCATCCCCTGTCGACCGGTCACACCCGCCGTGAGTCCACACAGTCAAGTCCAATGAAACAAGTGAGGAGTGTATCCTCGTCACAATTGGTACAGACGTCTCAACAACCGCCAACGAAAAGGCAACTCAACATTTCACTTAGTGAAACAGAGTAGTCGCAAACAAGACTTTTATACCGACCGTAAAATTTGCGGAACGTTGACATTAAACGCGGTTTTCGATATCCCTGCGTCAATAATTTGTCAGAATGCAGTAAAACACTCAATATTCACATGCGAAAAAACAGCTATATATAAAAACAGTTAAAAACAGGGTTTTTTTTCGCATAACGATACTTTCCATTGGAGGACATTGAATTTTATTTTAGAATGAACCGTAGTCGATCATCATTAAATATGATACTCCGTTACGATGACGCATTGATAACAACGTTGAAAACTCAATATATCCATAAAACAGCTATTATCCCTCTTACACCATGGAATATGCAAAAAATCGTTATCATAGAAATTCGCAAACACATTTGAAAGAATTTTATGTCCAAGAATAAACATTCCAAGCTGAAAATTGCAAATCTTTTTGTCGATATTGGTGATAGATGTACAAAACAAAGAAAATATTGTGTAAATGTTAACCGATAGGGCATTATGTTGAAACGTAATCTGAACGTTACGCGTAAAATGAATTTGCCATACATTTATAACATTCTTTCCGATAAAGAAGGTTATAATTGCCTCTTCACTTTTTCTGCCTTTAAACAAAATTATTGTTGTAATACGAAGATAACCGTTTTGTTAGGAAAACTATCGGCGTAGGAGATATTGGAGTTTTACAACGGACTGAATGCCTCTAAATAACCGAGTAATAACGATTGATGGCAAATTAATAGTGTAAATGTTTACAGGAATTACACGGATTTGTTTTACGACTCTATGAGGAAATACGGCAATTTGTGAAAATTGTCACGACAACACGTCAACAGTTTGAATTCATTAGATAAATAGGATAATAAAGAGTCTGTTAATTGTTAGTATTTCAGTTTAGTTTGCTGTTGCGTAAAGAAAAATGAACTATGATGAAAGAAATACAATTTTGTAATCCATTAATGTCAAAAAAAGAAATGTTCTTGAGTTTATCATATCAAGCAGGCAACGATTTATATTTAAAGTTTAAAGAATTTCAGTTTTGCAAAAATATAGGGTAGGTGTAAATAATAATGGCTAAAATTTAATTCTATTTCTACAAAAATGTAGGTCAGCTGTAAAACGTAATAACAGGATTCTATTTCTGCAAGAATATATATGGCACGTCAAAATCACATTAATGAATTGAACCTAGTTTTTCTCAGTGAAATCCAATTTTTCTCCAGTTAAACCTAGTTTTTCTCAGTAACCCACATTGACTGGAGAAAAAAAGGTTTAACTGAGAAAAACTAGGATCAACTGCGCCAAAATCATATTAATAATCATAAAATAGTTTGGCGCAGTTAACTCTAGTTTTCCTCAGTTAAACTAGGTTTTTCTCGAGAAAAACTAGTTTTAACTAATTTTTGTGATTTTGGCGCGACATACTCATTAATGTTATTAAGGCGCAGTTAAACAATTTTTTCTGAATTAAACCTAGTTTTTCTCCAGTTAAGGTGGGTTACGAGAAAAACTAGGATTAACTGGGGAAAAATTGGGTTGAACTCGTAACCCACTTTAACTGGAGAAAACCTAGGTTTAACTGAGAAAACTGGGATTAATTCATTGTTGTAATTTCGGTGTGCTTCTTCAGTTAAACCTAGTTTCTCTTCAGTTAAACCTAAATTTTCTCAGTAACCAACATTAACTGGAGAAAAACTAGATTTAATTCGGAAAAATTTGGTTTAACTGCGCCACAATAACATTGATGAGTATTTCGCCCATTTAAACATTGTTTTTCCAAGTTAATTTTGGGTTACGAGAAAAATTAGGTTGAACTCATAACCCACTTTAACTGGAGAAACTAAGTTTAACTTAGAACAACTAGGTTTAACTCATTAATGTGATTTTGGCGTGCCATAAATATAGGTCAGCTGTAATCAATAATAACTGCAATTAGAAATACAGACTGACAATTGATTTGCAAACCAAATTGGCTGAAATCCACAAAGAGAAGACATATGATTTGTTTACAGTACGATATTAATATCATTCCGCACGGGGTTTGCGTGTGTCTAACACAGTATATTTAATTTAAGTTTCTTCACCGATGTATTCGTAGCATCAATGATTTTTACTTTGCTCTTTCTTTTTCTCACGTAACTCCGGAAATTTTTGTTTTACAGAACTCTTTAGTGTTAGAAGAACTGTTTTGTGATACCGTCGATACATTATCGATTTTTGTCCGACATATCTGCATGGCTCTGGTAATCTAAGCCGTATCAAATGTTAGAATAACGGTCTCGAAATATCAGCAAAATTATTTTGATTATTCATTCGCTAGTTTGTTCGTGATGTTTAATCTAATCCCACGGGATTTCCGTCCATTTAGGGACTAGGTGTGTCCAATACAATGATATCGAATTGTGGATTCTTCAACGATATGTCCATAGTATTAATGCTTTTTTTTTGTTGCTCTATCCGTTTTTCACGTAACACCGCTATATATGGGGAAAGTCAGTCTAATTGTTTTACAGAACCCTTTACTGTAAGAAGATTAGTTTTGTGATACTGTCGATACAGTATCGATTTTTGGCCGGCATATCTGCATGACTCTGGTAATCTGTGCCGTATCAAATGTTAGAATGATATTGTCGAAATGTCAGCAACATAATCTTGATTATTTATCCAGTCTTTCGTTCTTAAATTTAAATCTTACATATTAAATTACAATTTACGCGAATACGGATCGAACATAACATCGCGATGACAACTGACGGTTCCATTTTAATGATGATGTAATCACTTTCAGAATCGTCCATTAGCTTCTTTTGGTGTTTGAGTTATATGGCACTTGAAATTGTTATCGTTGTCATACGTTTCATCTATCACATGAATGAAATAACAGAATGATATCATTCATACAAATTTGTTACTATACGACTGATAATTATTCTGATACGAACTTGTAATGATAAATTGCAGCTCATGTTTTTCATTTGTTAGTGCTAATGACTTTGCCAGTCAAAAAGAAAGAGGAATTGATTCATCAAAGAATTGAGCATTAGTTATCATAATTGTCATTATAATGAATTGTATAATGTTCATTTCTTATGGGAATAATTTGCTTCTTCGTTTCTCTCACCGTTGTTCCACGTCAAGCTAAAATCTTTACAACTTTGTTGGAATTATACATCTGTCAAGCTCAACTGATGCGGTTTTATTTACACAGAGGATAGGCTTGAGCATTTATTTTGGCCTTTTTTAGTAACCTATCACTTTGGTATCACGTTTGATATATTGAAACAATAGGTACAGGTGGCATAGCTTATATTTTAGTGTATGGAATTATCTGAAAGGCATACATGCTGTCCTTTTGATAAAAATATACAGTAACTAGACCAAACCTTTGATTAAAAGACTGAAAAGATATATTGTCGTGAATGTTTTAACATAGGCATATTTTGCCTAGAATGAATGAAATACGCCAACGACTGATATTACTACCATCAATATAAATGTTAACTCGCCCATTATTTCACATTCGATTTCTTTTCACAAATGTGACATTAAACTCGCCCATTATTTCACATTCGATTTCTTTTCACAAATACGACATTTTAACAAGTTTTTTCAACAAGGGATTTTTGCGCAAAACGTAAAACATTTGAAACCATTTTGACAGCTTGTATGCCTTTAAGGCAATGCATGAAGTTATCAAATGCACCGTACCGGCTCTTATAGTGAACACTTTGCAAAGGAACGGTCAATACCTCATTTTGAAATGGTTTTAGGTATGACCCGATACTAGAAATTTCAACTTTGGCTTCCAAGTGTATAGGCGCCTCCGTAGCTGAGTGGATAGATAATCACGCTTTAAAACTATGAAGTCCCTTACCTCTGAACAGCGTGATCGAGTCCCACTGCAACCTAATCTGATTTTGCGAGAAACTTTGCCAGTTTTCTTGCGAGAGGCCGGTGGTATCTTCTCAGGTCGTAACATTGTAACCGGGTTCTCTCCTCCGCCATTAAAAACTGGCCACCATCATATGACTGAAAAGTTGTCGAATGTGGCGTAAAGCAGAAAAATTCAAATTAAAAAAAAATGTAAGAGCGCTACTGGGGTCTTTTAGTGAATAGACAAGGTTGTATTTTGTGCTGTATGTACTGTGCACTTTATCAACACAATGTTGTCACGACATTGTATTTGATATTTACTCTTTCACCCCCTGAGTATCGCTCTTTCTATTGCTTTTTACCAGTCTATTGTGGCCTGTAGGATTGAAAATGTTAAACGGATAATGTATGAGTAGAATCAGTGTGTGAACGCAGTTCAATGTAGATGTATTTACTTTTGCACAGCTTATTTCTCGAATTTGGGAAATTTGAATTATTTACATATTACGTAATCGTGAAAAAGCTAGCCATGAATTATTACACACAGGAGGGATTACAGAATGTGAGTGAATGTGTATTATTTCTCCCTTGAAATTGCAAAGTCTGGGAGAGCTAAATTGATTTAGTTTGGATAATACATGATAGATGTGATGCATTTTGAAAATAATCGTTTATCCGTATCATTCTTTTCGTTTGAAACTAAAAAAAATAATCAGTTCGTTTTACTTCGACATGGACATGAATAGATACTCCAAATAGAACTGAATACATATATAGGACCTTCAATAGTATGTGTATGATTTCAGACGAAATCCAGAAATCAGCAAAACGTGAGTGGGGGAGATTCATTGCATCCTCGTAGCAAAATTTAATTCTGTTTGTGGTGGTATTTCCCGGATGGGCGTTTTAGACAAAATATTGATGGTGTCATTTTAAAAAACCCAGTTACAACAACAACAACAACAGCAGCAACAACAACAGCAGCAGCAGCAACAACAACAACAACAACAACAACAACAACAACAACAACAACAACAACAACAACAACAACAGCAGCAGCAGCAACAAAAACAACAGCAACGACATCAACAACAACAACAGCAACAACAACAACAGCAACAACAGCAGCAACAACAACAAAAACAACAACAACAGCAACAACATCAACAACAGCAACAACAACAGTAGCAAAAACAACAACAGCAACAACGACAACAGCAACAACAACAGCAACAACAACAATAGCAGCAGCAACAACATCAACAACAAAACACACACTCACAAGACATACAAGCCAAATGTAAAATTTCGCCCACCTGAATACAAGAGAATTAATGGAATTACGTATCTCAATATTAAAGAATTCCAAATATGATACAAAAGGAATCTGTCGTATTCCATAAAAGCCATACACGAAGCTGAAAGTGTTGGTCATTATTAAGTGTTTGTTGTTAGAATGGTGTTTCGCCTCACATTTTAACATTTTAGTTATACGGTGGATGAAGGAACGCGGTTACAATGTTGCCGGGTGAGACCGCCGGCCTAGTGCAAGTTCTCACTCATTTTGTTTAGACGTTTGCTACGTGTTTTGAAGAACTTTGCAATTACGTAAAAGTATACAAAGATGAGGTTTTTGACAGGACGTCAAACAAAATTTAGAAAAAAGAACAAAACAAATTTCAGATGCAAAATATACTCATGCTATTTTTTTGGTGTAAGGATACTTAACCGGAAGTGCCTATATATGAGATTTCTATTTTAAGCTTTCGCTAAGACTGTATGACAATTTTTCATTATCGAATGCTGAACGAGATATTGTCATTTACTTTTTAATAATAACTGGGGAAGATACTGCAAAAGGTTTGAATATGAACCTTTATATTGCAATGTCAATGCTGAATTTCTAACGTAGTCTGTTTATACTGAAAAAAATAGAAAAAAAATCGGCTATTTAAACGAGACAAACATATATTAGTTAAGAAGTTTAACCCGTCAGTATTGTTGAGCGGATTACAGTTGGATGAACTGTGATTTTAAGATGTAGATCTTCCCGTGTTACATTTGACGCGGTATCTAATCAGTACATCAAATATCGCACAGTTTCTTATAGCTTTCACACCACTGAAACATTGCTGATTTGAAAAAAGTTGGGCTAGTTCAATGGACTAACTGCTGCTTTGCGGTGAACTCGTGCCTACTCTGACCCGGTCTCTAATCAGTGCATCAAATATCGTTCTGTTCTTGTAGCTTTCGCACAAATGAAACATCACTGATCTAAGAAATGACAATTGAACGATTAAATTCCTCATTAATACAAATCAGATGCTTTCTCAGTCCTGCTACTTGATCCTTTAGACATATTCTCACGCATATAATTCTGATGAAGCTATTTATATATCACAGTATTGAGTTGCTGTAGTCACATTAAGGGTGATGCACGGTCAATAAGTAATTTGAGTTTATCAATGACGCAGTTTGCTGGCAAACCTTTTACTTCCACAATCCACTTCTAAAGATGAAGACTTATGAGAAGGATATAAGTAATCCAAGGCATTTTTATTTATATAGGATAAAAAAATCGACAAGTTAACAAACATCGCTTCGGAAATGTTATTTGAATAATGAAAAGGAAAACAAAAGCATAAACAGGGAAGCCAGAGAAGGAGCATGCCAATTTCCACTAGACTTACGTTTGGTCTGAAATTAATTGCCGAACATTAATTTAGTATTATCACTTCAAAGATTATGTGTTTGAAGTAGCACTCAGTATGTAAATATAATACAATAGATGGAGCATAAAAAGGGGTTGCGATCCACTTGGATATCATTCGGAATGTTTTCGCTTACATGCAATGTGTATAATTTCCGCCCTGGTGATACATTGCATGAACAAACAATTTTCATTTCCAACTGATAATGTGAGTACAACCAGTTAGCCAATACATGCCCTTAAATGATTCCAGCAAATTCCTAGGTTGATTGAATTATACCTGCTAAATTCAATTTTCGTCGGTACGATAAGAAACATTAAAGCAAGCCATTGCTGCCACATTGATTTTCATCTCGATAAAAAACCAAAAGAATATTTTCATAGATACATTTCCGAGCCACGTTCAACAATGCAGCGATAGTTTAGTATTATCTATGTCTGAATCTTATGTGGCAAATTCATAGTTTAGCTTTGCACTGCCAAGGTGATAGTGAAGATATTCGTATGTTTTGATAACGTCATAATTTAACCATGTTGTCAAGTTCTTAATCAGCGTTTGGTATTTTGTTCAGGCAATTATCTGACGCAGCGATATGATCATATATCACACCTCTGTAGAAATATATAAAAATCACAAATACCATTAATCTTCAGGATGTCCAGGATAGAATATGCAAATCTGGTGCAGGAAGCATCCCCTGTTGACCGGTCACACCCGCCGTGAGTCCACAGTCAAATTTAAATGAAATATGCGAGGAACAAATCCTCGTCAAAGACGACTTAACATTTGATTTGGTGAAAGATAGTACATGTACATGTAACAAGGTCATTATACCGACTGTACAATTTCCGGAACGTTGACAAAAAGCGCGCGATTCTCGATATACCTGTGTCAATAATTTATCAATTAGAAGTTTCCCTCTTTATTCGAAATGTTCATATGTAGAACTCGCCTTGGTATATCGGTTTAAATGAATAAATGAATAATAAAATCACTAAATAAAAATGAAAACAAAAATGAGAATTCATGCCATTTACATATTTTTATCTCACATTGTGTATATCATTTTAAAATATAAAATTGTATCTTATAGTATCTTATCTATTTTGTAATATTTGAGACGATGGTATTTTTTAAACTCCAGGGGCTTTCCTAATTCCATACGCTGTGATGTTAGCAATCGAAGGCATACCTTTATTTTACCTGGAACTAGCCATTGGTCAGCGTCTTCGAAAAGGTGCAGTCGGAGCCTGGAATCAAGTCTCGCCTTATCTCCAAGGTCTTGGCCTTGCTTCAGCAGCTGTGTCGATAAATGTAGCGTTGTATTATAACACCATCATGGCATGGTGTATTCTATATTTTATACAGAGTTTCCAGAATCCTTTGCCTTGGTCTGTCTGTCCCCAACGTATCGTCGGAAATAGGACTTTTGCAGATCCAGAATGCCAGGTAAGTGACAAAACCGACACTAATTTCTCAACAGGTATCAGGGATTTTCCTAAACATTTTGGGAATGGGGCCAGGGCCTTTTAAATTTGGAATTTTTGCAACATTTTTTGAAAGTGGGAAATCTAGAACTACACATAACTATATGAAAATACAAGAATCTCTTGGAATGCATTGTCAATTGACTTGAATTGGGGAAAATGCATGGTTTTTGCATTGGGAGTAGGGCCTTATTTCGGTCTTGTATGATAGGGTGGAAAATCCCTGGGTATACCAAGATACAGTGCCATATCCGAGTTCTGTCTATTAAAAAAATAGGGGTGTACAGGTAAAAAGCTGCCATGCTCCGATTCCACCTATAATTGTAGCTCTAATATTTTGTGCCGATAAGAAGACTGTTATCCCTGTTATCAACTAATTTAGACTCGATGTGTTTTTTAAAATGTGTCATTTTATCGCGGTAGACGTATAATTATTTGGTAATGACTTGTATCCGTAAATGTGCTTATTACAATTTATTATTATTATTTTAGTCCGCTAATACGTTTTTTCTCCATATTAGATAATCACGATCAGTAGGTGGAGTGTCACAAGTTTTACATTTGCTCAGGATTGGTGATGCTGACACGCTTTTTTTTTTTACAAGTATCGATAATGTAAATCCTAGTTTTATAAAGAACGTTTTGCAAAACAAATGTATTAGAAGTAAATAATTATGAAACAGATTTTTGTATGGTGATTTACATCACACTCAACAATTTGTCAGTTTTATATAACTTATATTTCAGTTTTATTGTTTTGCGATCCTGACACGGATTTGTCCAATAATGTTGTTGATTATACTTTTGATTTCCACACTTATACATGCATTTCAGTATTTGTCACATGTGGTGGGGTAACAAACTCATTTTTCTCTACCCTCTGAAAGAAAAAAGTTTCGAAAACTATAATTTTACACTAAATAACTACTAGAAGTTCTTTATCAGGCAAATCTCTATCAAATCTTTCTTATTATGGATGCTTTCACAGAAATAAACATATTAATATCATTACTATTTCGATCAAGAGCGTTTCCCTTTCCTGGATCCTGCCTTTCTATATTTTTGTTTGACTTTGTTAAAAAAGTTAATACTTAAGTTTTGAAATCAACACTATTATTATATCCTAATTTTTATCTAATTCAGCGGAGTGGTCCAACGACGTATTTCTGGTACAGAGAAACTCTCAACATAGCACCATCCATTGAATCTTCAAGTCAAATAAACTGGAAGCTCGCATTAGCACTGATGGCAGCTTGGATAATAGTATATCTGTGTATGATTAAAGGAATTAAGTCTTCAGGAAAGGTAACTCTTGTCGAGACATATATTGTCCGATTCACATTACGTGGCGGGGAGGAGTAGCCTTTTGAATATCACAAGGTAGTCTCTACTTACTTTTCGGTAATGACAGGTTTTACGGGAAATATATGTTTAATTAATGCTAATATTGACAAACAAATATCCCGCCATTAATGCAGTCGGTATCATCTTGATGGAACAGCAGAATTCAAGGTAGATGAGTACAGTGCGTGGGCGAGTCTTAAGCATTCTATCATTGCGAATTTAAACAAAAACATGAGTATAAACCTCTTCTGTCATTCCGAATCTAAACGAAAATATACGTACAAACCAAAGAGATGCGGTAATATTGTTTATTTATGTATTTTGTGTACAGATCAACTTGGGGTGACGTCATGTCATGTGACGGACTTCGATTATAGCTGATGTAAACGCCGTCTAGATTAATGTTGAGTCAATGGGAGATCGAGTCGAGAAATGTATATATTAAGCAAATTGATATCCGTAAACTGTATGACAAGTAAGAATGTAATTTTAATGTCGTTATGCTTAATAACCTAAACTTTAACTCGTCGAAGTCACGAGAGGGTTCACGAGACACCAACCGCCAGATTATGGATTTTATTATTCTCCACTTTATGATATAATGAAATATATTGTGTTTTGTGTTTGTATTACCATATCTTCAAAACAGTTGATTGTTTTACATCATTGATTATCTTTTACTTCGCAATGTGTTCCCATGACATTCCGAAGATAAAGTAAATAAAGGCTAGATTTGTTCTAAACTATAGATTTCTTTTGAAAATTGTAGAGATACTTAAGTCTGCAGGGTAAACATTTTGATTTCTGAAAAACGTATGTTTTTATGAATATAAAACACATCTACTAATGTATTATATTTATGGACGTCTACCAATGTATTAATATCATCAGGATGTCCACTAATGTATTGATATCTTCAGGATATCTACGAATGTATTATAATTTTTGGATGTCTACCAATGTATTAATATCTTCGGGATGTCTACTAATGTATTAATATCTTCAGGATGTCTACTAATGTATTGATATCATCAGGGTGTCTAGAAGACAAATATACAAATTTGATGAACATTGGACAAACACTCACCTCTCGAAACCATAGGTGGTACCACACGCCATGGAGGAGTAAGCATCCCTTGAAATGAACAAAATCCATTAACATAAATTAATACGAATACTGTATACCTTTACATTTTTTACACCAGAACACATATTCACTCTATCTTAAATTCGCTCTCAATCACCATAATCTCATGGATGACATAGGTCTATGCTGCAGATATTTAGTTTTAATTTTAAATTCGCCTTCTTATCTAAGGACAAACAAGGCGAAAATTAAACGGGAGCAAAAATGTCCAGGTGTACAGTAACAAAAAAGATTTAATATAGGTTACTTTGTTAACCCCGTGCGTTCTAAACGGGGATGGAATTCTTAAATATTTTAAACAAAGTTACAAGTCTTTTGAAATTATGTGAAAAGACACCGTTAATTGTTACGTACATTGGTTGAAAATTATCATACCTTTAGAAGCAGAAAATTTGAAAAGTGAAATAAGAAGAATATGCTTTGTTTCTGTTTAGGTGGTGTATGTCACAGCCACATTCCCGTATCTAGTACTTATCATATTCTTCTTTCGTGGAGTAACCTTAAAAGGTTTCGACAAAGGATTGGAACATTTGTTTGTACCTGAGGTAAGTGTGGTCATTCACTATTTCATTTTTAACAAATATTGTGTGTTATATATATTTAGAATGAGTTTTATTCAGATTGTTATCTTAACCTTCTTTGAATTAACTCACACGTGAAGACAAAGCAATTTGCATGTACAATGCCATTTTCTTTGACGTATGTTACCGACTAACGTCATCATCGCGTGAATTCAAACATATCTTAGTTTATTTTATCAATAGTAATATTGTAAATTGTATGTTCTTATTCCAACAATGTTTCATGTATGTATGTATGTAAATATGTGTGTGTGTGCATGTGTGTGTGCGCGCGTGTGCATGCGTGCGTACATGCATGCATCTATTATGTATGTATGTATGTATGTATGTATGTATGTATGTATGTATGTATGTATGTATGTATGTATGTATGTATGTATGTATGCGTATGTGTGTATGTATGTATGTATGTATGTATGTATGTATGTATGTATGTATGTATGTATGTATGTATGTATGTATGTATGTATGTGTGAGTGTGTATGTGTGTGCGTCTGTGCCTGTCTGCCTACCTGTAATCCAATGTTATGAATGATGCATGATGTGCATTGTTTTCATGGAAAGGTCACCGTGTAAGGAATTATTGATGATGAATCGATATAGAACGAAACGGCTTCGAAACATGGAAACTAAAACATATCTTGACCAGGAACAAGTTTTATTTCTTAAAAACAAATCGCTTTTTCTTTCCATAACTGTATTATAGTAACATGTGATAGAATGTGATATAATCTCTCTATGTGTGTTAATTCATATATGACATGCTATATTTGTTGGGTAATCACATGTATCTACTGCTTAATTATTTTGTATGGTTGTAAATGCCAAGAACAATTTTGATATATTACAAAAGTTTATGAATCTTGAAACATGACATATTAAATCATCAATTTCAAAAGGATTCGAATAAGTTATAAAAGATGACAACTTCTATCAGTTCCATTCCCGAGAGTGAAGACCATCATAAGTATAGGTCTACCGAGATACTGTGGCGCAACCGGGATCTGTCAGACACCAAATCGATACTTTTTCTTTTCTTTAAAACTACATGTAGTATTGTACAGGGAAACAATTGCATTGCTCAGATTCCATGCAATACTATAACACTAACATTTTTGTATTGAGAATAATGACTCCTGTCTTGATTCAAATTAGACTCCTGGTTCTTTTATGAATATGTTCGATTTATATTGGTAGAACTTTACATGTTATTTAATCCCTATCAACTCTTCTGATTAACTATTGTTTAATTCAGACAACACCTCAGCTATTAGATGACATTTCCATCAATACTTTCCGTATTAAATGTAAAAAAGTAATATCAAGTTTTATATTTAAGTTTGTATGTATTTAGTTCTTATTGTATTGCTTAATAACCTTACGTGAGTCTGAGTAGCACAGTGGTATTCTCACCCGCTTCTTACCAATGAGATCCAAGTTCGATCGTTGGACTGGACAATGACTTATGTGAGATGGTATGGTGGTCGACAGCTCGGACACGAATATTGTCCGGATACACCGGTTTCCCCGTTACGCCAACAAGAGACATAAATGTATAAAACAAATCTCAGATACTAAAAGTAAAAATCTTTAGGATCTCCAAATCTGGTAAAAATTGAACAAACATGGACCTCTAGAAATCAAGAGGTGGGATCAGATGCCATGGAGCAATATAAGTTGTATCACCTGCTCGTTAATTGTTGGAAAGTAAATAATTTCTACATCTGCATCTAGTGATACTTCAAACATTTAAATATATGAATCGTTAATCATTTCAATGTAATTTGGTTTATGATACAGTCGAACCCACTTATATTGAATCCTGTTACATTGTAATCCCGCTTTATTTGAAATGATTTTGATTCCTTAGAAAATTTTCATTATTACCAATATAACCCGGTTATTTTGAAACTCCTGTTAATTTGAAAGAAAAACTCATCACCCTTCGATTTCAGTATATTCGTGTTTGACTGTAATTTGAAAAATACAGCTTTTGAATTTTCTGTGTTTGCAGTGGAGTAAAGTATTGGACCCAGCAGTATGGTTGGATGCCGCCACACAGATTTTCTATTCATTTGGTTTGGCATTTGGATGTCTGATCGCTCTTTCATCTTACAACCCCATTCGCAATAATTTTGTCAAGGAAGCTCTCATAGTGACCATTGCTGATTTCTTTACCTCTATTTTCACTGCGTCCGTTGTGTTTTCTATACTAGGTAAGTGCGCATTAAATTTATTACAAAAGCTAAAATACCAATTATAGTATTTCAGATGGAAATTAATTTCAGTTTAGATGAAATATCTGTCATATAAAATCAACTTACAACTATAGGGCAATTCGTAAATGCAAACTGCAACATCTTTCTTCCTTCATTGATGGATGACATGTCCAGTAACCGACCAGACGAGTCCATTTTGTACCAAAAAATAGTGATTCTGCCATAACTTGGGTTATTTTTGCCGAGTGCACTTGTTTCTTATTTAGCTATAATTCAAAATAGATAAATAAGTCAGTATTTTGTAGATAAAATAATTTCAATTACTTTAGTAATTAATAAAGAGGCATGAGCTGTGTTTACCAAAAAACTTTTACTACATTTAATTGATGTACAATAACAAATACGAGATGAACACATGCATAACAATATTATATTCCTATATATTTTGAGCAAATAAGGTCAGGACCAGAGCGGTATGCATATACAAAAAGTAAGATGGAATTAATCAATTGCAAGTTTGTTTGTTTATTGTTGTTTAACGTCCCACTCAAGAATATATATATATTTCAAATATTGGCCTATGCTCGGCACTTACGGCAGTGAGGGTTCTTTAACGTGCCGACACCTACTGCGACACGGGACCTCGAGTTTTACTGTCTCATCCGAAGGACAGGAAACCAACCTGCCTCCGGCTGGACTCGAACTCACGACCTCATGATTTAGGGTCGAGCGCGCTACCGACTGAGCCAGGCCGGCTCTCAATTGCAAGTGAATAATTACCAAACTGGGTTTCTCAAGCAATTTTAAGAATTTGTTGTATATCTCTTTTAGTTATTGTATATAAATATAAGTGATAAAAAAGAAGGAATTAAACAGTTACAGCTAAGCTAATGTTCCTTTAAATTATCAAGAATCAAGAGTGAAAAAGAATTATCTGGTTAAAATGTCTAAGAATTTTTCATCTGTTTACTACTATGACAATACAATGTAGTGATACTCCTTCACCAATTTTCATCAATTTTTATCTTTTCTTTTTTCTTTTATAAAACATCAATAAACACTATTTACTGAATATTATAAACATACTACCAAAGTTATATTATTTTAACTACATTGATTTTAAAAATATGCGTCCTAGATAAAAAATACAAGGTTTGAAAAAATCTATACCGCTGAGAGGCATTGTGATTTCCTTATAAACTATGAACCTTACAGAGAGAAATATTGTTTTCATATTATGTGATTATATGATTACTGCTTACGTAAAACCCAAAAACAAAAATAATAAATAAATAAAATAATAATAGTAAAAGAAAGTACAAGATTTTACACGAAATTAAACGTATTCAGAAAAGTTTTTATAGGTTATAATATTTTGTTTATTTCTTTAATGGTTTAAGGCAAAATCAACAAAATGGAAGTCATATTGTGGTGACCAGTGTTTATTGGTTTAGGAGATAACCCGGTTACAATGTACCGGGAGGAGGCCACCGAAATTCCGCAAGTAAACTGGCAAATTTCCCCATAAAACCATGAGACTATGGTGAATTAGGGTGAATTCAAGACGGGTGAATATGAAAATTACGGACATAAATGTACAGGGTTACAGTAAATTAATAACTAACGACTTTATCGGTAAGTGCCTATATAATGAATTTTCTCTTTATCTTGATAGGTTTCAAAGCAACCATGGCTTATGAAGATTGTCTCCGTAACCAACCAAACGATACAAAGGCAGCAAACCACAGCACAAACTGCGATTTTAAAACGATAATAGGAGAGGTAAACGACATTTTGGTATATAAATGATCGTTGCGTTTAACAAGCGTTGACGTATTGTATTTAGGTTTTTATACATAATTTCACAAATCTGTTTATGTCCAAATAAACTGAAAGAAAATCATTACTAACACTTGTATGTATCCGTGAGGACAGTTCCTAATTTAGGTAACACCTATTCATATAAACTTGACTTTCCAATCAGTCCCTGGGTTGATTCTTGGTACCTGGTCATACCGAAGACTTAAAAAGGTAGTGAATAATCCTTTTGCAAGCGTTTGCTTAAGCAGTGAAATTCGTGGATTTTGGGATGAGATTTATTACCGACACTACGTTTCAAGAGCTACAGAAACCAAATAACAGATACCAAAACGAAAATATCCCGCCTACAATTAATCGGAACAAAATGCGATAGCCATCCAGTCGACAAAACGTTTTGATATCCATATATTTGATATATTTTTACTGCATGTGGCACTATCACGTGTTACTGCAGGCATAATTGCTGTTCCGGTGTTTGAATTAGGAAACGCAAATAAAAGCACATAGTAAAAGACGGTTGTTTCTTTAACAGATTGGAAACGAATGAATGAATGTAATGAATAAAATCTGTTTGATGAAGATTAGTGTTCCAATAATGTTTCACGTTCAACAGCATTTCTAGTTTGTCTCTGTAGTATACTGGTAAAAACTGACAATTTCAAACATTTAGATTGTCGCTACGTGCCTACTAGAAACGCGTGATTTAGATTCATGGCTACTAAAACCAGTTTTTAGGATTGAATTGCCCTTTAGTTGTTTGTTTACCTTGATGTTGAATTACTCTGTGCCTAAAATAAAAAACAAAATTTCATGGAAATGTTTGACTGAAACGTTTTCTTTGAATTATCATTTTACCTGTGTATAATTATGTCATTATTCATTAAGGAATTATTTGAAATCTGATATATATGAAGTTGTGGTTTTCTTTTACAGTCTGGATCCGGAACCGGTCTTGCATTTATCGCATTTACCGAGGCAATCAATCAATTTCCAGTGGCACAGCTTTGGTCAATATTATTTTTCCTAATGTTATTCACACTTGGATTGGACAGTATGTTCGGGACACTAGAGGGCGCACTGACGTCTGTAAACGATTTAATGTTATTTCCGAAAGTCAGGAAAGAGGTGACACTTGGTACGTATATTACAACCAAATTGATATTTTCTGAAGCAAATCTTTTCTTATCTTCGATTGACAAACTTTACAACTGACAATGACAGTGTCTTTCAAAACCATGTTCTCGGGAGTAATTAATTCATGGATTATTTAAAGTCCTATACTCTACCAAATAATGTCGAATGATGACCGTAATCTACTTCATCTGATATCTTATTGATATAAAGCAACTTACCAATTTTGATTAAAATTTAAGGAAATTTTTTTTTAAATTTTTGGCGGAAATCAAAATATTGCAAACGGGCGAAAGGAAAATGAGACTGAGCGAAAATCAATACGCCACGCTTCACTAGTTTAAATTTTGAGGCATAACAACATTGAGATCATTAAATTTGATTGGTTAATTTGTGTTCAGGGAATTTATCATCCTCGATTTTCTCTCGTTTACAGGACTGGTATGCTCGGTTTTATTCCTGATTTCCCTATGCTTCGCCACATCAACAGGGTCCTACGTGTTCTCATTGTTTGACTCATTTTGCGCCAATATACCACTTCTTGTGATAGCGTTTATGGAATGTGTAGCCATATCATATAAATACGGGTTAAAACAGTGAGTATGACATCATTCTTATTTCAGTAATATTAGGATTTTTTGAATGAACGTTATTAACCTGTCAAAAACGCCATATGAGGGTTTTGTGGATAGAGCTAAGAGCTTTAAACTATGGAATCTCTATCCCTAATCGGCGTGGGTTTAGGTCTGGCTTCACCCTGGGATAATTGTTTTTGGATGTTGGGTGTTTTTTTCTTGTGTTATGTGGAGTCAAAATGTCTCTGTGTGTGTGTGTGTGTGTGTTATGTGTGTGTGTGTGTGTGTCTGTGTGTGTCTGTGTGTGTGTGCTATGTGTGTGTTTGTGTGTGTGTTGTGTGTGTGTCTGTGTGTGTCTGTGTGTGTGTGTGTGTGTGTGTGTGTGTGTGTGTGTGTGTGTGTGTGTGTGTGTGTGTGTGTGTGTGTGTGTTGTTGATGTTGTTTTCCCTCTTACATTATATGATATATTGACTACACATCTGCACACTTTTTGGTATCTTTTCAGACTAAGTGACGACATTGAACTAATGATTGGTAATCGACCTAGCTATTTCTGGCTTATATGCTGGCGATATATTGGGCCAGCTGCGATGGTAGTCATTTTCATAGCAAGTCTTGTGGAAATATTTTCTAAAGGAACATCATATGAAATTTGGGATGCAGCAAAGGTAACATTCGTTACATACTCTTTTTCGTAAACAAAAATGTATGAGATAAAATAAAAAAAACGAATACTCATCAATCATTTGTTTAAATGATTTTTTAAGCATCAAACCCGATTAATTTAGAGTTCAGAAGAATATCGTTTTCTCGATATGCACCTCTATTACTTCGATATATCCGGAATTCGAGAAAGCCGAAATTTTGATTAACAAATTTATCCATCCATAGAAATCAAGAGCGGCTGTTCTTCTTTGATATAACGGGAATTACGACTCATGCTATTTTAACATAGCGAAATTAAAGGTGTCTTAATTGAACTGGCAAATCCGCTTATGGTCCGATCAGGTCGACTTAGCGCTTACATTTAGTGAGATAATTCGAGATTTAAAGGGCGTTGTTCTTAATATTCGACATCATTATCGCAGACAATTCCTTTGCTGACCTGATTTTTCATTATTTTACGAAATGTACATACTCGTATTGTGCAAAACTTGATAAAATTGTGTTCCCAATCTGTTAAGAGTAGTCTAACTGGGTTAAAATAATTCGTAATAGAATATCTGTTTACAAAACAAACGGCAAAGTAGAATATTTATACGAAATTCAATTTGTGTTCTGAGTTCACACCTAACATGATATTTATATTTCTGTTGTACAATGACCGCTGCTAGGATCCGCATTATCTAATATTCATTGCGGACCCTAAAAATTCAAATTTAGATTCTATTCCAAATTAAAAAAATATTGATTTTTTAAAGTTTATCCAATTTCTTGATCCGCCTCTAACGATATATAAATATCATTTTCAGGGTTTTACTGTGATAGTTCCTTGGCCTTGGTGGTGTCAGATTTTAGCTGCTATCCTCATATTGTTCTCTGTTTTGTGGATACCAGGTATTGCAATCTTTAAATACTGTGGACTTTTGACTTTAAAAGACGAAGTACCCGCCTTTTTCCCAGCGGACGAACTAGCAGAAGAAAGAAATATTAAATCTCATACCAGCACTGCAATAGAAAAAGTTTTGTTTGGATTTAAAGACTGAAATAGCAGTTGCTAACAACGATTACTTTCCTGAAATGTTTTATGAAAATGTTGATTGATTTGGTTAGTTTTTACATACTCTTGTTTGGCAGGTCTATGATTCCTTCCATCTCCTCTGTTACGCTGTCGTCTAACGCAGAGGTAGAATTCCATACATGTAATAATACCGCAAAATTGTAAAAAGTAGTGTAGAACGAGGGAATATAAGCTACAGCAAGCATCAAGGTGCAGTCCGTAGGCTTCGCAACAGGTGATCCTTCAGCAACAAATTCAAGTTTCGTTTTCGCTTATATGGTCACACGTAAGATGGCTACCTCAAATCTGAGCTGTGTTAGAAGCATACGATAAACATTAAATATAATAAATGGAGACAATACGACTCTGTCATAAAATATCAAAACAAATCTCTAGAAATCGATTTGCTCTTAAATGATACCGTATTACAAATGGGAATACATGGGAATACTTTAAATCTAACAAATCTAAATGAAGAAGGCCGGAATATAATTACTGACCGTGTAAATTATCCGTAGCAATTACAGAAATGTGGCAGACCTATGCTAATTTTCAATCTTTGATTATATCTTTATAAGCTTGATGGAACCAGTTAAGATTTTGAGAATTATGTATCGACTCTGGTAGAGACAACTACTTTACTTCTTGCAGACACCAACCACTTCCGCAACGGCAGTTTAATTTTACAGAACTTGAGGACCGTGTATAAATATGTTGTCTCTACAATGATGCACAGAAAATGTCACACGTTCCATTGCATTGTTATCATATAACTCATTCGATAGTAAATTGAAGTGTCAAACTATGTCTTCTTAAGAGATGGATATGGAAAGTGTCTTCGAGTGTTCCTGGGAATTACTTTAATTCAAATGAGCATCACTTAATCAGAAGTCAATCGATATTTATTTCAATTTAATAATAGCTATACGTGAAGTCCACAGGAATATATATATTTGATCAACATTCGAACGGGAATATCATTCTATCAATTAAGCGGATAGCTTTCTGAATGACAATGACAAAATATAATACTGAATAATCCAAGTATAATTCATGTATCTACATTATATAGGTTGCATCTCGATAGGATTCGAATTTCATTATCGATAACTGGGGTCAAAATAATGACAATTCCTGCGAGTGTTGATTTTCATGTTGAATTTTATGACCCAAGATTTAAACGACTCATTCCTGTCACAATGTTCATGATGTTACCATAATATGGCGCCATTGCAAATCTGGATGTTTACTCAAGAAATAATACTTTCGGTTTCTGCCAATATCATTGGGACATTCAAAGAGAAATACATCAATTGTGTAGTATTGAGAGCTGTAGCTGAAACTGGAATACTGGAATACATATACCAGCTTGAGATTACGTTCAGTCTTTTACATTGTTTTAATTTTGTTGAACAAAATTATAATTTAGAACTACTCATCAGTTGTCTTTATTATTGTATTATCAATATGATGATGATGGGAATTGATATAAGCCCTGACCGGTAATTTCAATTTCATCATCATCACCATCGTTGTCGTCGTCGTCATCATCATCGTGGTCGTCATCATCTTCTTCTTAATCATCACCATCATCATCATCACCATCATCATCATCATCATCTTCTTCTTCTTCATCATCATCATCATCATCATCATCATCATCATCATCATCATCATCTTCTACTTCTTCTTCAATCAGATTATAAATGCAACACTTAATGTAGTCTTGAAGCCATACTCAAACTCATCCAGTTAATAGTAAACAACATACCAAATTTAGATGAAAAATTGAAGACAATTCAAATAAGCTGACGGAAATCAAACTAATAAACAAATATACAAATTAAACGTACAAACACACAAACAAAATATATCGAGACATAAAGAAATAGCGCTTTTTGATTCTGTAATAAATTGAGAATACATATTGAAATGATTGCATATATATGTATGCAGTATTTGATTGGCAAAGTTGTCAACAAAAATGTGAACTCCTAATTTTATTTCATAACTCTATTTGCGTTTTTTGTATGAGGTGATATAATCTACGATATATAAGGACATACTTTCCATTAAAATAATTAAAAACTGGGTAATTTATTTTACCTGTCTCAGATTTTCCATTAACCAAATTATCTAATTTTCATTTTTTGTTAAAGTATTGATTTTAACGCTACGCGACTTGCTTTACAAAGCAATAAATATCACTTAATATTCTCTTTAGTGTAATGTTTGTCTTAAATGATTGTTACTTGAAAGTAAATATAACTTAATTGTAAAATAAGATGTGATTAATCAGTAACACGAGAGGAACGGAACACAATCTACCATTTGCCGCCTAGCATCAACTTATTGGAAGACCATTGCTTGGCAAGCAAGGCAATCCATCCTGTTGACGAAATTTTTGGATTTTGGATGTATCTTTGTTTCTTTGAATCTTGTTTTACGTCACAATAAAAAATTGTTCAGTCATATGGCGGCGGCCATTTTTTAATGGCGGAGGAGTAGAGATCCGGTTTAAACGTACCCGGAAGAGACCAGCGACCTTCCATAAGTAAACTGGAAAACCTCACAAAATCAGCGCAGGTTCCAGTCAGACTCGGCCACGGAGACCCCCTAAATTTGAAAAAAATGTTATTAGGCTTTCAATGTATAAGAAACACCCACAATAACTAATACTGATAGGTAAAGGCCGCCATCTTACATCTACATGATTCATTTTGATATGTGTAAATAGGGCATTGTGGTATAAAGATTTTCATTTTATGTTTAAATGGCTAAATCCTGAAAACAAAATTTTAACATTATGAGCAAATACACAAAGAAACTTTTAAATATACTAATTTTATGGTACAAGTTTCGTAAGAGTTTATATTCCAATGTACATTTTAAAACAATCTTTGATTTTTATGAAATAAATATATAGAACATCTCAGATACCAAGGTATAAATCTTTAGGATGTTCAGGATATAGATACAAATCTGGTAAAAAATGGACAAACACGGACCTCTGGAAACCAAGAGGTAGGATTGGGTGCCATAGAGGAGTAAGCGTCCCCTGTCGACCGGTCACTACCGCCGTGAGTCCACAGTCAAGTCCAAATGAAATACGCTAGGAACGAATCCTCATCACAATTGGTACAGACATCTCATCAATCGCCAACGAAAAGGCAACTCAACATTTCACCCAGTGAAACAGAGTAATCGCAAACAAGACTATTATACGGACCCTAAAATTTGCATCCATAAGAAGAACATGCACTGGTGTTAAATGAGAACGCCATAGGCAGGAGAAGATGGAATATTACTACTTAGAAATGGGAAGTTCATGATATGAAAATTGAAATCGTCGCGTTTGTCATAAAAAGAGATGTGAAGTTGACCGTCCTTTCCATTCAACAGGAGTAAATCTAGGTAAGAAGCAGATGTGTTGCTCTCTGTCGTTTCATTGATCTCTAGCTCAACAGGATATAACTGGCCGAGGTAATTCTGAAATTCTGAATTATTTATGGACACAACTGTGTCTGTTAGAAATGCCAGCATGTTTTTACATCAACTTCAGTGTATTTATGTGTAGAATCAAAGTGGCGTTGGTCAAAATAAGTATCACGACAACCAATCACTAGATATTTTAATTTTCGGGTACCACATTTAGTGAAAAAAAAACAGTTGTCTTTGATGCTGAAAAGTAGTTTTTTATATTTTTATGTGGAAATTTGAGAATAATTGTGTGCCTTCAAATTTTCCAAAAGTTGTTTAGAATTTTGAAGTATCCACACCGCTTCTGGAATAAGCAACTGTACAGTATTGCCGAAGTTTCTCCTTAACGGCTGTCAGTATCTTGGTAAGGAGTAAAGATAAAGGTTTGGTAGAACATTTGCCGGACCCTGCTATGTACCTCTGCTTATATGGGGTTTTGTGAAGTTTAGGTATCCAATATAAATATAGTAGTTCAAAATTAGTATCGGTTGTAGGTACATTAAAAGAGCGTAATACGGTCACGTGATTTTGAAGGATCTCGTCCTTTGAAAGTAAGCTACGTGTGTATGTGTGATTACTAGAATTCGTAAGTAATGTGCCATGCAAATAAAAACTATATTATTTGAGGCTTTGTCTGCTGGGACCAGTACACATTAGTCATGTAATATATCCAGTTCAGTTACTTCTTCTGGATCACTTAATACAGAGGGATAACGTGTTTTCATAGTTCCTTTTAAAAATAAATAGAGAAAAATAACGAAGTTATGTTAACGGATAACACAGCTTTGCTTATGTATTGTCTTACTATAATGTATAATATTGGAATGTTCTGGCATAAACACAGCAACAAATTTGTGAATATTGAGGATGTTTACTGCTTTTTCGTATAACGATACTTCCCTTTGGTTGGAGGACATTGAATTTTATTACAGAGAGAGAGAGAGAGAGAGAGAGAGAGAGAGAGAGAGAGAGAGAGAGAGAGAGAGAGACTTTATCAGGATAAGTAAATATATTTTGCTAGAGACGGATCCAAGATTTCAAGTTAGTGGGTGGCACAACTATAAAATATCTTCTTCAAACGTAGCGATGTGAGTTTGGTAACATGTAACTAATTTTTTCACCTTTGTACACAAAATGTAATGAGGCGAACATTTGCTGCCTGCATGAACCCATCCCTGTTGATGTGACATGATATAAACCTATATTTTCTTTTCTTCACAATAATAATTTACGTCACTGAATATCTGTCAATTCTATAAAAAAATAAAAACACCGAAGTATGTTGTATTATGCTACTGACAAGAGTATTGAATGATTTATCCTTTTGGTGACTGCTTTGGTCATCCGGTGTGTACATGTAGGGTGTCGTCAGAAGAGAACAGTGAATGATTGAGGTCGGAAGTCTGAACCCGAGTTGGGATTGAATGAGCTTGGAGGTGTAAACCTTAAGCAGTCTATGAAATGGTGTTGGTATGTTTCCATTAATAATAACAACATTAAAGGATCATGTATACACTAGGGGAGATAACTCTGACGCACTGCGATTTTGATATATTGAGTGCATAGGGTACGTCTCTACTTTTCTCTCGATTATTTTTGGTGGAAGTGAGGGGACATACTATTGTTTACTTCATCATGTATATTATGGAAACAATTCACCTGTGATTTTTTTTCCTAAATTTATGATATTTTAGCTGGGAAGTAGGCATGAACCTTAATTTAATTATATTTTTCTGTAATACTACGGAGTATATATAATTTCCGTTTTTAGAGTAGTTTTATTGTTGTTTCAAAGAAAATAAATACACGAAGCAATAAAGAGTACGGTTATATTATTCAGATGTATCAGGTAAGTTTCCGATTACTAATAATGCTATTACGATTCTCAAGAAAAAATACTTGGATGAAAATTTTATCGTGTACAGACACCTTAATAAGTTTGTATAAAGGTTTCACACCTGGATCTATAGAGTAATTTACGAATGGGCAAGGTACTTTTTTTTATTTATGTACCATAACAATGCGCCTCAAATCGTTTTTGATATAACCCCCAGTGAATCAGAAAGTAAAAACATCATATTGTAACATAGCTAAATTAATTCTTATCACATCGAATGCGCCGCCACGTTATCGACAGGTTTAAATGCAGCGATAAAGTCAAGCATGAAATGAATCATTTAAGTGATCAATTTTATATAAATAACTATTCTAAGTGTATATTCTATTTTTGGGTAGTGGGAAGTACTCGAAATCGGATTGGCGATGTGTCCCTATTTATACAAAGTAAAAATAGAAATAATCCGAATATATATTTGTACAGGTATTTTCGATTCTATAAATAGAATCTGGAAAATCCAGTTTGTTTTGGTCGTAGATATATCGTTAATTTAAAGCGGCGGAAGACGCCATTAAACACAGATAACACACCTTCTACATTGATGTCTGTCCACAGTCAAGCTAAACGTTCACGTAAGTATAGGCTAATGTATCATATGTGATAATTGAAAAAGAAATACACTTTCCTCGCCTGGCTTGGCGTTACCAAATATCCTACTGTAAAAGTAAATATATGTATATATATATATCAATGGTATAAGGGATATAAATAGTACGAGGGTCTTTTCGAACTTAAATCTAGTTTGACCTTGTGTCTATTCGAACTAATTCCCTATCGACACGACCCACATTTTCTCGTTGTATACGGTCTATAATTGGATATTATGGAATGAACTTTTCCAATTTCAATTTGCGAACAATGGTTTAGAATCATAAATAGAACAATAGAATAATTAGAGAAGAACTTAAAAGCACCAGCGCTCAATTTTGGGGTAAACCCTATTTTTCAAATAACGATCGATGTAAACAGTCAAAAAAGTAAAACATAATTTAATGAATTTGGTCACGCAGAACCCGGGGCCGGAATCAAAGTCAATAAATTTATTCAGCATTCAAGCTCAACTATTTTAACTATACAGTTGTACGTAACATTTTTGGGTGTCACTGATAAGGAAGCTTTTTTTCCATTCGCATCAAAACATGGGATCAAATTTACGATTTTCTCATAAAAATGATAAATACCTTGAGAATAGACTACTAAACATTTTGGTAATGCATTCTCAAACTATTGTTTTCTACATATAATTTCTTCTTTACATTTGCTATCCACTATACAAATACCCTGTCTGTTAACCTTTACCTGAAGTTGACATATAAGATTAACCTTTTATCACGTGACATTTTTCGATCATTTATGTTTTGAAATTGGAGATAATTACAAACTATACAAAGCAAAACATTTACATTTAAATTCAGCTTGTCAACATATTGTATATATTTTTACTGTATTGTATTAGTTTGTTACATATGTCTTTTCGATTACATTTTAATATCAAATTTCATTTCAATCTGAAATAGTAAAATTTGTATGCATGTATATGATATGCATTTTAGCAGTCTTAGTCTCTATACCAGTACTTGTAACCGAGTTCTCTCATCCTCAATTACAAAATGGCCATCACCATACAAAATGTGATGCTGATGTTATTTTTAAGTGAATTCGCATTGAAAAGGCACTCCTTTATAAATTGCCCCGTGTAGATCCTAACTTTTATTATCGTGTAAACTTGCTTTTGTCACGTATTGGATGAGTGGAATATTACTATAACTATTTTATCACTGTGGTCACCTACAGACTCGCCCAGATCAATAAATAGAATGGTCTACAGTGAGCAAGTTAAAATAACACAATATTTCAAATCACACACTTCCGCATTATGACAGTAGACTATACCATTCTTTGAAATGGAGTTAAAACAATATAGATAACCAAAAAGGACAATAACTCAAGATTTTTTCTGCAAGGTTTTTATGTCACGAGTTTATATAATCAAAGAGTCGAAAGTACTGAAACGAAGTGACGAATGATACAACTGTTACTACCAACCAGTAACTGCAAAATTTACAAAATGACACAACTCTAATTATATAATAGTTTACTGAAGCAGAAGCAGACTATTCCACGATCTGCAACACACACGGAGATACATATGTCGATCGCTTGGCCTATAGTTTATGCTTTAATTTCTTCCTCCAAAAACTGTATTTAAAGATCCATTACTTTGTCACACACAGTATCAGCATTTATAAAAAGTTATTAGTGAATGACCAAGTGCAGTCGTTACATAAGTAAAACACATGTATGGAAAGAGCCAATTAGAACTCGTCTTGCATCAGAAAGAGTACAATCAGAAATGTCCCGAAGAGGATAACAAGTTAAATTTGTATTAACCATATTTACTAAACGAAATAAAAAAATCTTAAGATTTTTTCCGATAATTTAGATACATATGCTGGAATTATCTGCACATGTATGATGTAAAATGTCAACGATGTTTAGTACCTGAAAGCGGGACCAAATGACAGTGTTTCAATCTCGGAGATGTCATTTCCTGAACTGAAAAAATGTTATGTCCAATTCAGTCACCGATGTTTAAAAAACGAACCAATATTTTAATCGAACGATTATGGGAGTAAAGATACATATTTAGAATGTTAAAAACATGAAAATTAATAGTCTATGTCCGTATTTAGTGCACAAACTTTTGTTGGAATGAAGATGCGTCACGATATCGGGCCCCATTTCATTACTTATAAAACGTAACAAGGCCTCTTATTGGTTAATTGCATCACCTAAGTTCATATCGTAATTTTCCATAGCTTACGCGTTAAGAACTTGTTTTGCATGCAAAAACTTAAAAATCAAGACCAAGGCGTTAGAATATCCTCTTTGACGTTAAAAGTCACTACTTACATGCAAAAAGTATATTTAAACGCGTTAAAAGTGACTTTTTGCATGCAAGTGGTGACTTTTAACGTGAAAGTGGTCATCGCGCAAGTTCATCCCGTTTTTGACCAAAACGGCCTTCCATAATTTTGTTGTAAATTTAAAACGATGAACTGTATTTTCAGTGATAGCTTTCTGCGTAATTAGCGGTATAGTAGCTTGGAGAGAATCGCGGGAATTCTTCGAGATCGACGATAACAAACACATGCATATGTATGCAACACAAATGGACAGTGTAGAAATACCTTCATCGTGTATGTATTATTATCGATTTCATATTCTGTACAATTATTAATTAAGTATGATTGTGAACTTAGTGTCAATTTTATTTTGCAAAGATATATTCTTAGGAGAAAACGTAACATTCCCACGTGAATTCAATTTTTGAGCGGAAAACTAAATGTAAAAGAAATAAAAGATCACCAAATTTCGACCCTTTTAGCGATCTACTAACATGGGTAATTAGCGATTTAACATGGAGTAAATCTCGCATCAAATATCAATGTATTTAAGTTATCATTCATGTTCCAATGAAAAATAGTTTATAGGATTCACTATATTCAAGACAATTAAACAGTGTAAGTTGCAGTTGTTACGCAGTTCGCCATTTTGAGTCAGACTCATTACAAGACGATCTGACTACGTCACCTCGTAAAAAGGAACTCACAAAGCGACAAATACAGAAATCCAGCCACGTTTTTAAGTTACTCTTATTCGTAAATACTTTCTTAAAACAAAAATCACGGAAAAATTTCGGACTCAAAGTGCCAAAGACGGCATTCTAGCTCTTTTTCATTCCTGTGGACCTGTTTTTGGGAAGCAATGTGATATCGTGGAGGAAATAAGAACATTTTATTACAGAAAAAATGAATAAACTTTTATGAATTCTCTGAAAGAGCATATTTGATGTGACTTTAAATTCTAAATTCTTCTAAAGCTAAGATAGTCATCTTTTTACAGTGGTTACTCTTAGACTGATTTGGCTAATATTCATTTATATTTATTATACGGCCTTGTACGATACCACTTTCCCTTTAGATAATCCATTATTAGTTGGAGCTCAACTGGTGAAGTCTTATTGACAGAAACGATCGTGTTGGGCATTATCACATCGGTATTATGTTTATAATATATAATATTTGATAAGCTTTTTATGCTAGCGTGTTATACACATTTTAGGCATGGCTTCATCACCAGGACTGAAAGCTAGAATCACAGAAAAGGGACTTAATTATGGTAAGATACAAACTTTTTGATGGCTTCATAGTTTCACGCTTTTATATTCAAATTACTAAACTTCATTTATTGAAAAACATGTAGATTTGTATTTTAAAATATTTGAACTTCAGTTCTTAAGTGAAATTCAAAGGACATGTAGAATTTGGTCACACAAGGCAGGGAGTCGCTAAACACAGGCCAGGGTTGATGTTGTTACCAACTTGTCTTGCTTGCTTGAACATTTATAATGTATAACTCAAATAAAATAAAATAAAAATTATTTTGTTGGTGCAATATATTTAAGTACATTTTATTTTCTGCATGCACGGACAGGTGAAAAATACTATATGGTTTAAAACAGTATATTTCAAGAATAATGGTTCGACTGCCCCTTCAGTGACAGATTTTAACAACAAAATTAGCTCTTTTTGAAGTAAAGAAGATGACCAAGAAGAAAATTAACTTTCTTTATATATACAACCATGAACTTAAACAATATTCTAATTTAATTTTGAAATATCATGATTTCATTTTAGCAACACGTGTAGCTATACAGAAACTTTCAGAGAAGGTTAAAGATTTGTCAATACCAGATCAGGAGGGGAAAGAAAAACATATTAAATACAAGTTATACGAGTAAGTTTTATTGTTTATTGTTGTTGTTTAACGTGCCATTGTACGAGTAAGTACACCATGGGTTGTTTTCATATCCTGGGTAATAGTATGTTTAGCTGAAGGCCCTATCCCCATTTAAGCAAATAACACAAGCAGATAACCATAAGGGGAATTGACAAAGTAATTCTGTATTATCCATGCACTTAAATTTGAGATGCATTATTAAATCGATCCAATGAATGATATTTTTAGTTTATAGAATCATTTTATGATAGAAAAAAAAAATTTATTGCATTTAGTGAAAAAAACTTTTAACATCTTGATGAAATCCATAGAATAAATAGAAAAAACATACGTCGATTCATGTTTAGAAAACGACGCCTATTCGGATACCGCTTAGATAGTAGTTACCATTTTTCCAATACTGATATTTGGTATTCGCTTATTCAGTTTTAGTATCAAGTGTTAGTAGAACACGGAGTTTCAATAATAACTGGAGGTTTTAAAATTTCGTTTCACGAAGTTTAAATGTGTTTATGCATTCGACTTCCCCAATAATCCCGAGGATCATTCATTTAATAGTTGTTTTCGGAAAGTTATATACTGTTAGTAAAAATATTTTTATAAATTTCATAATTTACCGAAACTTTTCAACGGAAGCAATATCATATTTTGAAATGTTGCTGAAAACGTAAGATAATATTTGGCTTGTAATACTGGACGTTTTCTTAGCAAAATGTATGCATTAACAAACAGAGTTGTAGCGATAGTGAAACGAAGTCACTTATCTATGACTTGATTTGAACACATACTATTGTATATTACACAACTGGGTTGGACAAAAGTTCCTCAAACTTAAAAAGTCCTCTCATACATTTATAAATTAAAAATTTGTTTACATATATGTGAAAACAAATAATCAAACAATAGAGATATGATCTACAGTGGAACTTTGCAATTACGACCACCTGACTGTCTAACTGAAAGTGGTCTGATTAGTGAGGTGGTCTCTTAAGTGAGGTTCAGTATTCATTAGAAAATTTTCCAGAGACTGAAATGCAAAGTGGTCTCCTAAGAGAGGTGGTCTTTAGGCAAAGTTTCACTGTATATTATTATATATTTCTGATATGTCTTTTGATATAATCTTTATTGATTGTTTTACAAGAATGAAATCCACTTCATTTGAGGCACCTACTAGCTGTATCACAATGCGACCTAATACCGGACTGGAATGGAAGGCGTCTGGTGCAAGCCTCTCAATGTCTGGCAGATTTAAGTATAAAACGAAGTGAGTACGTTTTTTAATAGTATAAATATTATTAACAGTTATACCTAAGTTACACCTCTTGATTGCAAAAGGTCCGTGTTTGTCCATTTGACCTAATTTGTACCTATATCCTGAACACCCTAAAGATTTATACTTTGGTATATGAGATTTTTATATACTTTTTTATTATTTTACAACAAAGGTGTGTGTTAAGCTTTTTATCATACCTTGATTTCATGCATTACTGTTAATGTTGTCGAAAATTAGCCTGTTGCCCCTGGTAAGATAAAATTCAGATTCATTTTGATTATGAATATAAAGGTACCAGCTGCCAAAACATTAGTCTTCAGAATGTGTAGGAGGTAATAGGTAATATACAAATTTAGTGAACACTGAACAAACACAGACCTTTGGAAATGTAAAGGTGGGATAAAGTGGCATGGTGGAGTAAACATCTCCTCTTAAGCGATCAAACCCACCGCTTGTCCAAAGTCAAATTTAAATGAAATAAAGTGAGGAATAAATCTCACTGGCACAGCAACCGCTATCGAACAGGTAACTCAATATTTCTTTTGGCGGATTATGTATAAGTTTATCTTGGTAGAGCTATAACAGTATAGGATTTGTTATCATTCTAACCTGGTTATCTTGAAAACCCTGTATATTTGAAAGAAAAATTTATTTCACTTATGTTTCAATATATCCGGGTTCGACTGTATATTGAAATACAAATTTTTATCTTATTCCCAGATTATTCGCAGATGGAGGCAGATTTGATTTCCATCTTTCTGACTTGGACTTCAATGTCCTATTTACAATAGGTAAGTCTGACTTTATGAATATCAAGTCCTGATTAAAAATGTATTGAATTTAGTCATGAAATACTTTCTTATCATAGCCAAGGTAAAATAAGGTTTGTTTGTTTTGTTTATTGTTGTTTCGTTAAACACTCAAGAATCTTTCACTCATATGGAAACGTCACAAAATGCCGGTGAAAGGCTTCAAATTTTGACCTATGCTCGGCACCTACGGCCATTGAGCAGTGAGTGTTCTTTAACATGCCGACACCTACTGTGACATGGGACTTCGGTTTTTACTGTCTCATATGATAAAGTTTCATATATTTATGTTAGAGCAAATTGAATCGAAGCTGTGATAATAATGGGAATACTGCTGTAAATCTAATCTATAAACATTACTACTCTTACTTATATATAGAGAGAAGGACCTCTGTGGCCGAGTTATTAGAGCATTGTGCTTTGAACCACGGAGTCTCTCACATTTGCTCAGAGCATGTTCAAGCCCCACTGGAAACTAAGCTGTTGTTGTGAGAACATTTGCCAGTTTGCTTATAGAAGACCGGTGGTCTTTACCCGGTTACAATGTAACCGGGTTCTCTCCTGCACAATTAAAAATGGCCGCCACCATATAACATGAAAGATTATTGATTGTGATGTAAAACACCATTCAAACAGATGTATAAGGATATAATAATTGCATTATAAAAGGCAAATGTTGGCTCATTGGATAGAGCGTTTGACTTGCATGCGGTATACATTGAGTTCGATTCCTGAGACTGTTTAGACATGGATAGTTACTATTCTTTCGTCAAACGCTGTTAAAAGAGGCCTCAACCAATCTTCTAAACAAACCGCCGACGCCGGGGCGATAGCAGTAGCCGAGATTACATTATCAACAAGTTTAACATATACATACTACCAAACTAGCTCAATATCCATAGTTTGCAATGTATTTAATGCTTTGAATGATCATTTTTTGATATATTATAGCATCTTTACATTACTACAGGAAGTGATTCTGCTGGATGTCCGACAATAAAATCGGAAAGATGTTCCTGTGATATTCGATCTGTCAGAATCAAATTTCATGGTGGAGCTTCCGTCATTTATAACCTTATCACTAGACTGATTGAAAATCAAATAAAAAAGATGCTACAGGAACAGGTTAGTCATGATTTATTGTAATACTAAGGATGCTTTAACAGATGATCTAATAAGATGATTTTACCTTAACCTGAATGTAATAAACCGTTATTGAGTTGGTTCGTTGCGTCACCGTTCGTAATCATAGTATGCAGTTTCAAAGACAGTTATGACTTGCATCACTCCCGGTTAAGGAGTTTTATGAGGGTCAGAGACAACTAAATACCCGGGAAATTTGTTGGTTGAAAAAATGTAGGAAAGCAGTGGTCACATTCAAAACAGTGGTTAATAAAACATGATAAAACACTGAATTTAATTAGAAATTTTCTGAGAAAATTTTTCAATTTTTCAGTATGGTGTAGCATGCTATAAGTAATTTTTCACACATGTTTGGTCTTCATATGATTTTAATGCTATAGTTATATCTATATATCACAGTTATTGTATTTTTAAAAAGTTTGAAAATAGAATTCCAGAAAAAAAATTGATTTTTGGTCAGAGACCACTAAATAACCAGGAAATTGGTTGTTTGCAAAAGTGTATGGAAAGTGGAAATGCTATTTTGAATGTAACCTGGTGTTTGATTAGTTTATATTGTATCATTGAACATATCTTTATATATCTGCACACAGTAAAATAATGTGTTGACAATTGAAAATGCTGAATCAGCATAATGTTTACTCTTATTTTGATATAATTAGAGCCAATTTTCTGAAAAGTATCTAAATTGCTATTTGGAAAAACACCGGCTTTGTTTACAACATGGGCGCAGACATTTTGGACACCCAAAGTTGTGCGGAGGGTAAAATGAGCCCAGCAATCTGATTGGTCATTAAATGAAAAAATTAGTTTTGCCATTAATAAGTGAAATAAAGGTGATAAAAAAGATACATGAATATTGGTAGTACTTTGGAAATTATAGGGTTGACGGTTGAAAATTGAAAGGGAGGGGTCATATGAGAATAGATATTTTCCTTTGGTGCGGAATACTACGAGTTGTAAACAAGTGAAAATTTGAAGTAAAAATGCAACGGCAACCTATACTTTGATTGCAAATTTTTGTTATCAAAAATATTGATCTTCCACCACAGGGTACTTATTTGACCCAGTTATAACAAACATGGGAGTGACAGTGACCTGAAGTTTTGTAAATTAGCATTGAGGCCTATTGGAAAATATTTGGTGGTGTCTGTCCTATAGAGAAATTCACATTTGACACATGTAGGCTGGTTGAAGCCTTAAAGTAAGCCATTTCTCTAATTTTTATCACCCAAAATGCAATTCATTCACTTTTACTCATACTTTTAAACAGATCTGAGGGTCTCTATGAAATGGGGCACCTGTTGGGGGTCCACAAGGTGCAAATTTAATAGGTGTGCTGCCTCTACACACATTATTATGCATTTGTTGCATATTGAGATCTCTTAATTTTATCAGTATGTTTTATATTACACCTAGAACTAATATTTTATCATTTATTGGTCAAAATTTCATCTGTTCTTGGAAAATTCAAGTATACCCCACCCTCTCCTACAAACATGCACATGTTCTTTTATAAATAAATCATATAGTTATGGTTATGCATAGTGACTAATTTTAGCGAGATATTTTGGAAATGATGTTTCTATTGTAAATTTTAACTCATTTGAATTAAAATCAGACCTTTTTGAGGTAAAGACTGGTTGATTTTCTTTTTTTTTAAGGGCAAAATCTACATATTGGACCATGTCATTTTACTCATGCAGTGTATTTTGTACCTTTAGTTGTATATATGTACTGTATCTGAAGGGTAAAAAACCATCTCATTTTTAAGAAAATTGTATTAAACTGCATTTCAGCATTTAAGTCTCATCAGTAAATTATTTCATCATGCCATATACACTGTAAACAGTATAAAAATTAATTTAAATACCCCCCCCCCCCCCCCTTATGCTGATCTGTACACAAGAATTTCCATATTGTGGTTAGGTCATACTGTGTTAAATTTGGGTAATAAAAATTTGTAAATAAAAAATTTCTTTAGAAATAGGGCGTTTTAACTTTTTTTTTTCATAATCTATCAACATTTTAACCTGTAGAAGGAATATTTCAATTTTTTAAATCCAGCAAATATTGTCCAATAAGAGATTTTTTTATCTAATTATCATACTCAAGTACCTGTAAAGATAATTATAAAGTATCAATTATATATTTTTTCTGTATTAACGCATCTAATATTCATTCAAGTTGCATGTTTTCATAAGTTTTCTAAATTTTCAGTCATGCTTTTTTTGTTTGAATCACATTTTTTCACCCTCCCCCCTCCAGCAAATGTCACTTAACACTCTCTTGGGGTCATACCAGACAAAAATTAACACCTGATATTGACTTTTACTGGTTTCAAAACTTACATTGTAGTATAATTAAAATTTGACTTAATTTTTCACCTGAAACAGAACTATACATATGTCATATCCTTTTAAAAAGCAATTTGACTATCATTTTGCACCATTTAAGTGTCAGTCATTTTAAAGTCAGACTCAGTTATCTGCCCTCTGTATTTAATTAGTTACATCATGAGACTGTAATTAAGGGATGAAACAAAACATGGACATGTCTGAAAATGATTACATAACATATTTTATATAAATGAACACAATAAGTCTATTGAAATGTGTTGTATGTAAGGGTATCCCCTCCCAGAAGTTTTTACACTTTTATTAAGGGTGCACTTCATTCCTTGTCAATAAAAGCAATTTGATGATATAAAAAATGACATGGTTTACTATTAAGTGAGCTTTAGAAATTCTTCCTTACTTCTGGTGCCTAATTGGTTCCATGCTCATTAAGTAATGATCCAAATTTTAAGTTTTTGTGAAGAAAATGGTATATTTTGTCACTTTTTCCATTATTAAGGGGTACCTTCTACCCTTATTTGATATCATGGTCAATATTGGTAAATAATGGTATGAAATCATTCAAAATAATGAAGTATATGTGTTACAAACAATTCTGAATGAAAATCATGAAAGAAAAACAGACAACTTCTTCATATAATGCATTTATTTGTTAATATCAATGAATGGGATTGAGAGGTAGGGGTGTGACACATTATAGACTGTGTTTCTCTTCATGTTGGGTTCCCATCCTCATTATTAAGGGGGCTTGGTGTACAGTTAGTGAGATTTCCAAAAAATGCAAAATGACTATTTTTGGCAATGTTTTGGATAAATCTATAGGAAAAACACCGGCTTTGTTTACAACATGGGCGCAGACATTTTGGACACCCAAAGTTGTGCGGAGGGTAAAATGAGCCCAGCGATCTGATTGGTCATTAAATGAAAAAATTAGTTTTGCCATTAATAAGTGAAATAAAGGTGATAAAAAAGATACATGAATATTGGTAGTACTTTGGAAATTATAGGGTTGACGGTTGAAAATTGAAAGGGAGGGGTCATATGAGAATAGATATTTTCCTTTGGTGCGGAATACTACGAGTTGTAAACAAGTGAAAATTTGAAGTAAAAATGCAACGGCAACCTATACTTTTGATTGCAAATTTTGTTATCAAAAATATTGATCTTCCACCACAGGGTACTTATTTGACCCAGTTATAACAAACATGGGAGTGACAGTGACCTGAAGTTTTGTAAATTAGCATTGAGGCCTATGGGAAAATATTTGGTGGTGTCTGTCCATTTCACTGTACATTCACTCCGAAACTGCTTGGGGTGAAATACAGCCATGTGACAGAATGTTTGTTTGTTTATTGTTGTTTAACGTCCCACTCAAGAATCTTTCACTAATATGGAGACGTCACCAAATGCCGGTGAAGGGCTTCAAATTTTGGCCCATGCTCAGAACTTACGGTCATTGAACAGTGAGGGTTCTTTAACGTGCCGATACCTACGGCGAAACGGGACCTCGAGTTTTTCTGTCTCATCCGAAGGACAGGAAACCAACTTGCCGCCGGATGGACTCGAACTCACGACCTCGCGCGCTACCAACTGAGCCAGGCCGGCTCTCCATGTGAGAGAAAAACAAAATACATTTGCACATGTTTTGTGTTTATTTTCTGATTGCAAAAGATGAGATATACAGGAAAACGTTTACATTGTCGCCTATGGAAAACTAGTTGTCTCGGACCTACGTATATATGACTAGGATTGTGTATTTTGTAGAGTAGGAAAGAACCAGATTTGAAAAACATCTTTCATGAAATGAATGGCATTTGTGATTAAAAAAATAGCTTAAATTTCTCCCTTCTCAAATGATCTAAAAGAAGATATTGAATGTCGTCAATGTAAACTTTACAAAACCTTTCTATAATGTTGTCTTTTCAGATGTGTAAGCTATTAAATACTGTTATCGACAAAGATGCAGCTAATTCCTTAGCAAAGACTCCAGGTTAGTACTTTTTATTTTATGTTATATTCTAGTAAAATAGTCATATTTCATTTATACTAGCCAATTATTTATGTGCAGATACAATTTAAACAGTGAATTACAGTGCCTTACTAAATGTATTCAGATGACATACTGTATAACTAAATTTTCGCTGTAGTTTAATTTTCGCTATTTTAGCCCTTACATAAGAGGGCGGATTTAAAATGAAAGCAAAGTTTTCAAGCTAAATAATTAAAGCATATGACATATATGACATCAATGTGACTATGGTGATTTAGGACAGTTGTTTCTGTCTTAAAAGGGAGAAAATAATCAGGGACGAATACTTAAATAATACAGTAATCACATTTCATTTCTTTGGTATTCATTGTTTCTGAATATAGCGATTTACGATAAAACTAAGCATAACTTGAATACAAATTCTATTGAAACTGATACATAGACAAAACTATGTTACTACCCGTATCAGCTGACTGGGCACGGTCGCTGAACATTTTCGTTGAATCCTTTCACAACAACGATCACATGCAGTCTGGTGTGATACAGATAGAAACATTTGTGTGATTTTGTATTTATAACATATTCCTTATTTATTTAATTTTGTACACAAAATTTAAATTCATTCCTCTTTTAATGACGTCATAAAATAGTATGGTATAGCTGCGGGAGATTCTCTTTATCCAACTACAGTGCAATACAGTATCATGTATTATACGAGCGTATTGAACTCTGTTTTATAACTGCGTGATGACGCATGCATGTCATAAATAGTCAAAATTACACGTGTTTCTAGCGTAGCTCGAGTTGCATCCATCCGCTCTATCAATCAAGTGCAGTCTGATGATACGGATAGAAACATTTACGTGGTTTTGTATTTATTACATGTCCTTTTATACTTGTGCACAAAAGTAGCTCCGGTAAAATTTCCATATCCAACTACAGTACAATACGAAGTTACGTATTGCATAGGCGTATTGAACTATGTATTATAACTCTATGAAGACACATGCATGTAATAAAGGAATGTATCCTTTAAGCTTATGATATGAACTCGATATACATTAATGCTTTCGATCATGATTATTATTTTAGTTTTGACTGAAATTGGCAAAAAATTCCAGTTGGATTATCGTTTTATTTCTGCCCCATCCTTTCAAAGCACGTATGTCGAGACGTACCACAAGGTAATGATAAGCTTGTTTCTACAGTATAAATGTATGCGTAAATGTGTGTGAGCGAGTTTGGGTATAAAATTATGAATTTGATTTATGGTCAATTTAGCATATAATTGTTGTAATGTTTCTTTGATATACGTAAATTCCTATGCTCAAAGAGATTTGAAAAAAAATATGCAAAAATATATACAGTATACATTTACGGTAATTTTGGAAAAACTAAATTAAATATTGATCAGCAAAATGTCTTGCTGTTCTAGGAAAACTGGACTGTAGACGGCTGAAAATGCCACCAAAATAAAAGAAGATGGGTGATTTAGTTTGTCATGATGTTATTCTAATTGTGATTTGCTTTCTTTCATACATCGATAATCTTAATGTTAGAAATGTGGTTGTGGTAAGTTTGTTGGTATGAACGTATTATCTTATGGCCTCTTAGACCATTTTAAAACTAAAAGCAAACTTGATAGATCGGGTTATCACAGTTATGTTATGGGAGGACATTTTTGTCTTTTCATAATAATAATAGTAAGCAATCAAGTGACTAAAAGACGTATATTTTAGTATGCTGTGTCTTCTAGGTAATAAGATGATTAAATATTTATAATAATGTATTATGTACATATTTAATTAGGGTCAAGTTTACTGGAGCAAAGATATGGTAGATGCCCCATTTGATGCACCTCCCATGCCTACTGGAAATGAAAGCAGTAAAATGCTGTATTTGTGGGTATCAGACCACCTGTTTAATACAGCAGCTTACAGCGCATATAAACATGGAGAACTCAATTATAGTTTTCAACTTAAGGATGTAAGTTTTTTATCCATCATGTTTTTGTTCATTTTCAATTCAAACACTTACTACATTTACTACACCTGGTCACATTCCATTTGTAATTCACAATGTTTTTCCATTTTGAAACCGTTGCTATATCTAATTTATCGTTTTCAAATGGACTTGAAGTTTCAAATATCCATTGGTTCTTCTTTATTATGCTACTTGTAATCTCTAACATCCAGTAACAATAATTCCTAATGTATCCGAAACCTATACCTAAATTAATTAGGATAATAAATGCTAGAATGAGCTTTCTTTGGTTGTGCAGCATATATATATATATATATATATATATATATATATATATATATATATATATATATATATATATATATATATACATAAATAGGTAGATAGAGAGGTAGGTAGATTGTGAAATAAGAGGCCTCAATTGAATTCTTAATTTTCGGATTTTCCAGCTACCTGGATCAGACAAGGAAGTTTTGAATACGTCACTGATGAAATTCATTGAAAAAGTCATTCCACAGGTATGTTTATTGTATATAGATAAAACAACATAAAACAATATATTTCATTACGATTATTATGTACTCATTTTAATGTCCAATCATTCAAGACTTTTGAAAACTTCAAACAATTCCACGGTAACATATAGTCGTATAAGTTGTAATATCTAAACAGATATGTCTGGTTCTCATAAGATAGCGGGACGACGTAACCTTTTGATAATCATACGGATGATTCTACTGACTTTTCGGTTATAACAAGCTGCACAGGAAAACATTCTATTTCTCACAAGATACTGCCTTATGCATTATGACAAGTAGTAACGATTACTCTAGTCAGTGTTATTTTGATGTGATATTTTATTACCTAAAATAAAGCTAGTCTGGGTCAAACAAGGCTTCAGAAGACTCTATCCCGCCAGGTTATATGGAATTGTATTAAAGAATGTCATGATGAATAATTTTATCCTGTCATCTTTCGCTATATTTCCATTTAGTTAATGTATTAGAAGCACATAGGCCAGACAAATTGAATTTGAATTTACGTAATTCACAAAATCTCTACCAACTTTGACCATTATTTATATAATCAAGTCATTTTCATAGTTCTTATAAACATAATACCTAAGTCAGATAGTCTAAATTTGCAAAAATAAAATAAATGAGAGAGATCAAAAGAAGTACCGAAGGTGATTGTTTCTGTCAGTAATTAAGTCAATTGGGAGCGAAAAGTAAACATTAAAATAGATGTGGAGGTCTGAAACATAGAGTGGTATCATATATCGTCTAAAGGGAAATTGGTATCATACAAGGCCAAATAATAAACCTAAATGCATAGCAAACTCCGTCTAAAAGTAACCACTGTAGAAGGATGACTATCTTAACTTTTGAAGAATTTAGAATTTAAATGGTGTTATCAGTACTACGATTTCCAGTTTTCACGATAAGACAAAAACACATATTTATTCTCTAACTGAACATGTGTGTACATTGATGACATACATTTGTAAATAATAGTAAAAGATACTGCTCATTCGAAGAAAACTTCAGATATATTTTTCAAAAAATGTTTGAGTACGTACTCAAATTTTGAATACCGTACTCGTAGTATTTTTACAGTTTTTACAGGAAATCATATGTGTGAGTGAATGATGTAAAATAATATCTTTCTTATTCACTCAAATCTGGAATTGTTGAAATAAAAGTTGAGCTTGAATATTGAGTACATTTGGTGACTTCGGGCACTGGTAATCTTTTCTCATAATCTGTCATAATTAAACCTAGAGAAAAAGAAGAAAATAGCTATCTACTGTACATATGTTTGTAAGAATTATTAGACTAAAATTATGGTAAAATTTTCAGAAACACCCAGATGATACAATTGAATTAGACATGAACGTAATGGAAGCACCGACTATGTCAACCAATGAAGAGGAGATAATAGTCAAAGCAAGGGCGCAGTGCAATTTCTACGTGAAATCAATAACTGAGAAGACAAAAACTTATTTTCTAAGGCTGACAGCGGTAAGAGAAACTCGTGAAAACGCTAGTAATTTGATTTACATGTGATAATAATAATAATAATAATAATCATCATCATCATGATAATAATAATAGCAATTTAATAATAATAATCATGATTATTAATTTTCATTGCCATTATTGCTGTTGGTGTTACAACTATTGTTGTTCATATTGAGCTTTTTTTCAATAGGAATTTAGGAAACGCGTTTTATGTCAACGTTCCACAAATTTTACAGTCGGTGTAATGCGCTTGTTTGCAATTAGATTTCCTCTGTTTCACTAAATAATATGTCAAGTTTCCTAATGGATGGCCGTTGTTGAGTGGTTTGTACAATTTGTGACGAGGATTTAGTCCTCACTTATTTCATTTGAATTTGACTGTGGTGGTGACCAGTCAACAGAGGATGCTTACTACTCCATAGCACCTGATCCCACTAGATTTTCAGAGGTCTGTGTTTGTTCATTGATCACCAGACTGAATATGCCTCCTGAACCTCTTGAACACGGTTGCACAATGCGTTGTTAAATCTAACTTGAAGTTAACCAATGTTAAACTAATGGGCTAACCACAGATTAATTTTAACAGTGTATTTTGCAACTGGATCCTGGAGTTTAATACTTTGGCGTCTGTGATTTTTTATAATTTTATAAATGTTATGACATGGTGAAAGTCTGTTTTTCAACTCCTAATGTTGACACGTGACTGTTTTGTAACCAAATGATCAGACTTTGAAGAAAACATCTTAAGTTCATACAAGTCTTCCATACTGCTCTTGCCGAATGACATTGAAATAACAGTGTTAAAGAAAAGACTAGTATTTGTAAAATCGGACATTGCACATTAAAATGATTCATGACAGTGGTGTTAGTTCAAAGTATAAACTGATTGCACATCATCATTTGTTGACGATGATTCCATTAATTTGTAATTCTTTTCATGAAATGCAGATAGAATGATGTTTTGAGTCCTGTAGTTCGTTCCATTACACAACTATAATTATCAATCAATTTTACAGTCGACCTCTACAACGTCACTAAAGCTTTGGATTGCAGATCAAAAAGTTTATGCTAAAGCAAACCACATTCCGTAAGTATTCCAAATTCCAAAATTTCACTTCCATTCATTATAACATTTTCAAGTTGTTCCAGTCCATTCAATTTTGTCAGAATACCGTAAGCTGGTGTGCATTTTTCACACTATCAGCTTTTGTTTCAAAACTACTGAAGGAATTTTGACGAAACAAACTTTACAGGAAGCAAATGCACAAGGTCCTTTACCAAGTTACCAGTTATCAGTAAGATTGGCCCAGGGGTGGATCCAGGGCGGGGGAGAGTAAGTCCCAAAAGGTACCTTCTTTAAAAAATCTTCTTCTCCAGAACCACTACATGAATTGAAAAAACGAATTGTTTCTGAGTGATCTACATGGATGTATGATTCAATTTTGTATTTTTCGTAGAAATCGGAATATTAATTCTTTGACGCGTTTTTGAAGTCTTCTCAGCCTTTGTCATTTTCATTAATTTTTGCATGATTCCTCAATTATCTCCCCTTGCATTCACAATTATGCATTAAAGTGTTTTACTTGTATATAGTTGAAAAAATGTTTTTGTGTAAGAATTTTGCCGAAATTTGATTTCGAGAATTTTTGATGAATTTCTTAAAACTTGCAGTATTTATGTTTCTTGGCCAGATAAGTCTACTTGTACATATTCTTCTTGGTCTTCTTTCCACATTTGTAGATGATTCTGAAGTGAGGGATTGAGGCCCTCTTGATGATTTGATTACAGCAGTTACCTTTTAATATTTTGTTTTTCTAGGATCGCTGTCGATGATGTTCAAACAGAAGTTTTTGGTATTGGGGTAAGTATCATGTCATATATATTCTAGAATGCTTGAAACATTTATGAAAATTTACCCTGTGGTAAATGTATTATGTACATACACTTAAAAAATGTAAAATGTCTTGTATCCCCTAGTACCATTAGCAGGATCCCAGACAGTGACTACCTTTCGCCAATCATATATAAAAGTGACTTATGACAATTTCACCAAACTTGACTTTTTCACTGAACTCGAGAGGTTTCCATGTAACATTTGCGACGGGTGTGGCATGCTGGCAGAGGACGCTGACCTCTTCCGGACATCTGGTCCAATCCCGTTTGGGATTCGCAATTGTTGAGACCATTTATATATCTTATTTGTCGTATTCTAATGGACTTAGATTCGATTATTATCCATTGGTACTTATTCATTTTTATTCTTTACATTTATAGCTTGGCTACACGTGACTTTAACGCGAGATCCCATGTCACGACAGGCTTGACACGATTAATGAACTTTATTGCAGTAACACAAGACCTTAACACAAGTTAAAATTTGTGACACTTCACCTATAGCTGGCGATGTTACATCACAAGGGAACATTCTCGGTGGGACGTAAAACAGTAATAGATTAAGTTTAGCTGTTTGTTGTACTTGGCTAAAAAGCAGAAGGTCTGGTAACGAATCTGATTCAAGCTATTACGTTAGGTTAGGGAACAAGAATAGATCATTCTGAATAAAGTAATGATGGTGATAGAAAATAAATGTTGCTATTGATGTTGTTGTGCACAGGGAACATTGTATATGAATGAGTTCATCTGATAAGTTAATTGTTGCTAGAGATTTTCGGAAATATGAAAGTACCTTATCAAATTTCTTTAAAATGTCCTCATGTTTCTACCGTATCATCTAGTGAGTGTGTACTATGAATGTATATAATGCGTATCATAGTATATAGTATATACAGGGTACCCAAAAATGTTATGGCGTTATGGAGCGTAAATATGGTAGAAAAGTTTTGTTCACCTTGCATTTAAAAATCTTGTTTATATTAGTGATATAATTAATGAATGTTTTTTATTTTTGGAAAAAAAAATTATGGAATGTACCTGCAGTGGCTCATGGAAAAAAATCTGAGCAGCACGAGCACATCGAATGTTTTTCCATAAATCATTGCATATATATTCCATGTACTGTTTTTCAAAATTGAAAAACAATCCATATAATTATTTATATATATTGCCATTGTTTGTGAAACTGTAGTCAGCTGGACACGAAATTCATTCTATATAATTGACTTTCCGGGGGGAGGTTTTCATATGACGTAACAGCATTAAATATACAATGCAATTAAGGAAATAACAGTCGGTATGTAAATATTATATTTTTGCAGGAAGCAGTCCTTAACATCATTGTACAGTTGGCAGTTGTAAAATGCGTGGAGGAAAAGCTAAATGGTTAGTATTTGTTTTAATAATCGAAATGTAATTTTACATCATTCGTATATATCTTCCAAGTCTTTGGAGGTAGCACCTAATTATACACATGGTAAATTGTAAACAATATATTTGTGTTTATTTCACTTGCTTGTACAGTACTTTATCATTTATCTTAATGAAATCAAACTTTTTTGCTCACTTTGCACAAAGTGTCACGTGAACTATTGCCGTTACTATGTATCTGCCCATCAGTTATACATCTTTAAAATTTTCTTCTCTGAAACAACAGAATCATTTGTTGTGACCAACCAGCATGAATGACCAAGCAAATATTAATGTTCGCTATCTTTATACTTGCCGATTTATGGCTGCTGTTACTATAAAAGAACATTGGTATGTTGGTTAAGTCAGGTAAGCGACACAAACGAGGATGATTCTCTAGTTTTTATTTGAAATAATTGTTTTTAAATATTTCTGTGTGTAGAAAAGGACTGATATCATAGTATACATATTCGATATTGCTAAACTTAAAGAAGTATATAAGTGGTAATATAAAATTGAAAATTACTCACTTTTACATTGTGTTAATAATGTCTGGTGTTACTGTCAACTTGTATTATTTTTTAGAATTAGGAGGAAAGGGGTTTCCACTTCCCATTTCGGATGAAATAACTTTTGAAAATACAGAACTGAAAATGGAAAAGGTAAGTGTGTGTGTGTGTGTGTGTGTGTGTGTGTGTGTGTGTGTGTGTGTGTGTGTGTGAATCTGTATAATGAGAAGCAAGTGTATGTGTATGCTAGTGTGCATGCGAAAATTTGAAAGAGAGGTCTGAAAACGCTCAACCCATAGTGAATCTAACGTGTCCATAAAGGCTACTGAAGGTAAAAAGTGGCCGTTACAGAGAGATGACCTTTATAAAAGGGGTTTTATTCATTATAAAAACGTTAATTAAGATTATATTTGAATTACATTTAAAAACAGGTACCCCTTAAGGCAATTAATGCAAGTCTGACTGTAAATGAAACAAGTGTTAAACAGTATAAACAATTCTATTCTATATTGTGAAAGTGGACGTAATCATACAAAATAGAAATGAATTTCAGATGTCAATTACAGAGATTAGAAAAAGAAAGAAAATGACCAAAAGCTCTAATTTGTTCTTAATTATTCATCAAATTATCCATATCGATCGTCTTAAAAATTGAAATTTGAGAATTACTTGTTGAAACTTTTTTTTCACATTTTTATTATAGGATGCTCTAACGATAGCAACGGATGTGGCCTACAGTTAGTGAATACATAACTTATGTGCAATTTCCAGATCTGGAGAAGAATTTGCAAAAAAAACCACAATTAAAATGGTGAAATGCGAAAACTGACTCAACTCAACTACTGAAATCAACATTATATCATAAACACGATGTGATATTTTGTGGACTGTGATAAAGCATTCACACACACAAACACACACACACACACACACACACACACACACACACACACACACACACACACACACACACACACACACACACACACAAATCTCTCACTTCTGGTCAGCGCAGGTTCGAGCCCCGCTGGAACCTAAACTGATTTTATGAGAAAATTTGTTTATTTGCGGAAAGCCGATATTCTCTTCCTGGGTAACCAGGTACTCTCCTCCACCATTAAAATCTGGTCGCCACTATATGTCTGAAAAATTAGAGTGTGGCGTAAAACACCATTCAAAATCAAATATATATACATTTGTATATATGTATATGTTTTTATATTGAATATTTATGTTTAATGTTAAATGATCATGTATATTTGTGACTGAGTGTTATTGATATTCATCTGACCTAGATGATATTAATGTATATCAACATGACCGCAAATAACTTGTTGTCGTGATGTTTCTACATTCATCGATTGAGTTGTAATGTCATGTATGAACATGTAATAAAATCATTTTGACTATACACGTATATTAACATTTTATCTTACATTGATATATAAAACATAGGTATTTTTACAGTATATATCGTTCAATTCATGGGATCTATGTCCAATCCATGTACCTAAGCTTTGGCCCCCTCGTATCTTGTTATATTATAAACGTATGTCTACCCTTAACGTTGCATAACTTACGGGTCTGTAGATTGGAATCCAATTTTAAAAATCTGTCATTTCCACGAGGATATACATAAACCAAGTACCTGATATTTCGGTACCAGCTGATAATCTTATACCAAGGTCACATTTCACAGTAATATCATAATTTAAATTCAAAAATTGTCTAAAGCTAAGATAGTCATCTTTTTACAGTGGTTACTCTTAGATATATTTGGCTATATATTTAGATTAATTATTTTGCCTTGAATGATACCTCTTTTTTTTCTTTTTTAGAAAATATACATTTATTTTGAATTGGAGCTCAACTGATGAATTCTAATTGAATGAAACGATCGCATTGAGCATTGTTTTGGCCTTTTTCAAAACAATAAGATTTGGTTTTATGTTTATGGTGTAAATCTATTTTGTATATTGTTAAATGCTGGTTTCAGTTTGTTATATTCCAATAATCATTTGTCACTTACACGGGACGACTGGAAAAAATATCTGGACAGTTAAGAAAGGGGCTTCTTTAAAAGAGGCATTGGTTCTCTTAAAACATCGCTGGCGAAAGTGTATATACGCTGAAGGAGAATATAGACAAATCCTTACATATGAGGCTTAATACTATCAGCTGGAGTTTCTTACATAAAATTTTATTGTACATGTAGATGGTGTCATGAATCTGATCGTAATGATCATTATTAGGTAATACTTGCAAGAGTTATGGAACTTGGAAATCTTCATTAATGTCTTGGCTCGGATCTAGAGGTAACATAGTGTTTCTAAATCAAACATACATGTTTGTATCGTAGCTTGTTGATAATATATAAAGCACTTAAATTACTAAAGGCCGGGACAAAAATATTGTCAATTTTTCGATACAACACGAAATGAACAAAGTTACGTGAATAAATAAACAACCCCACACCTGTAATACGAAATAGATGCAGCGATATTAAAATCAAATAAGTATATAGGCGTTATATAACTGAATTAACAGAAAAAATATAAATGTGAAAAGAAAAATAGAATTGAAAGGTACAAAATTATGTGGCTCTTCTGGTTTAAGTTTCACGAATTATTGTACAATTCTAACGTCATTAGGCTCGTTAAGGAGGAATTAAATACTATTCGAATAACGCTGGACGTTCGGAATGCATCAGTTAAAAATGACGTAAGTTTTTGCCCTATCTGACGTCAATGGATTGTGACGTCATAATCACACAAATGTTTGGCGGGCTATTTAATTGTGACGTCATGATAAAAAAGTTTCGCTAAAGGTTCCGTTTCAGACATTAAGCGAATGGTAAATTACCGGGATGACACCTATTTACCGAAATGTCGGGTGTAATCACCGTAATGATGCCTCTTTCTACCAGAATAACATTTTTAAGGAAATTATTTTCATTTAAAATGCCATAAGAATATTTTTTATATTTATTCAATTGGTTCATAAACAGTACTTACTTATTTATTTTTAAATTTTAGTCTTGCCAGAAAAATGTTGTGTTTTGTGACCATATTTTATATTTCTGTGGATTAATTCTTTTCATATTCATAATGCTTTATAACAATACCTTAAGGAATATGAAATACTTTTTGGCGAAAAGTGAATTTACAGATATTTGTAAATTGCCAGTTTTGGGGAGACAATTGTGAGATTTTGCTCCTTAATTGCTATATTCATTGAAACTTTCATCACATGAAAATTGAAAATTATACATTTAAAATTATTATCCCTTGTTAATTTTATGAAGAAAATATTTCTTTTCTTATACTGATTTATGTTTTTGATATAATGTCTTTATATTTGGAACAGTGACCAGAAATTAGATTGACCTGTTTACACTTTTCAAGGGAATTCTAGATATGCCTCGATGGAGGATATTCAAAGTATTTTTCTCAAAATTGTGTGGATAAACTTTTTACACATTTTGCTTTTCAAAAGAGATCAAAATTAAGTATTAAAAGAAAAAAATGAACAAAAAATGAATTTGGGATTCAGGTGTTTAATACCCCCTTAAATGATTGATTGTATAAACTTGCTTAATTTTGATATCACTGCTTTTATTCCCATGTAATATCCCGTTCGTATTACAGGTGTGTGTGTGTGTGTGTGTGTGTGTGTGTGCATGTGTGTGTGTGTGTGTGTGTTTTGATATTTATCTAACTTGGTTCTTTTCGTCCTGATGAAGTGACAGGCGTACAAAATATTTCACTATACTTTTGTCCCTGTCGTTACTCGTTTAAATGCTTTAAATATTTCGTATCTTGGCTGGTATATATATTTTTACAGATCTGACACGTGCGGATATATGTAAATTTTACTTTGAACTTTACGACATTTCGGTCACATGAGTTTAGACAAGGATTGTGGCTTGTAGTTGTACTTGTCGATGCATTAAACTAAAATGTCCTACGAATCATGGGGATTTCCATTTTCCCTATCTAAAAATAAATTGTTTAAATTTGTCTAAAAATAGAAACTGGCCATAAAAGACAATAATTTGATGGATAAAAACTTGATAAAGACAATCCTATAAGTTATCTTAAATATTTGACCATGAAATGATTGCACCATTTCCTGTAAGAGTGGACATGTAAATAAAATGTCACAATGCTGATGAAACTCAGTGCAATTGATTGTTTACCTCCGTTATGATAAGGGTCAAAGCGTTTACCTTGATAAAGTTTTTGTTAGCACTGGTGTCATTACATACAACTAATATAAGAGTTTATCTACGCCTCTCTTGCACGCCTCGGACACCTTCTTGTAGCATTTCATATTACCTTATGAATAACAAGAATGAACAACGCTCTGCGAAAAGAATTGAAAGAAAGAAATGTTGATTATAAATTAATTTTCTCATTTATATTATTCTACCGATTTTTAATGTCCATTCGAGAATTTTTAACGCCTATAGATACGTGACCTTCTAGGAGTTTGTTCTTTACCCGAAAGACCTGTGTATTTCAATTCGTCTGCCGAACGTTTCTTTCTCATATACATATGCGGTTGAAAATTCAAGAGTTCATTGTTTTTAAAAGAGGAAAACACAACGATTCGATCAAAGATATTTTAACTAAAATACAATGATACACAGTATATTTGTAAAATAAAAAATGTTGAAGGGATGTAATTTCTGTGACCAAAGTGAAATAAAAAATTGGCCAACAGAAGATACAAATAAGTATCTTACCAGAGATTATTATTATTATTATTTTTTTTATTATTACTATTATTATTATCATTATTAATGTTGTTGTTGTTCATGTTGTTGTTGTTGCTACTGTTAATAAAAGACAAAACGTGAATATATGTACTTGCTTTTATTTTGTCAAAAATGTAGTAATTACTTTAAATGTTGACGAGTAAAGGGTATGAAAATAAATAAAAATATAAAAACATGTAAAATGTACAAAATATTGCAAAATAAATACATTAAAATTGTAAATTTGTGGAATAATCGTTTGAGATAAATAATAATAAATAATGTTAAGAAATAAGATCAATAAATACAAATGTAAATATAAATGTTACTATCGTGATGCAAAAACACTCTTCTTCAGCTAAATAAAGACCAATAATCTGGCGGGTCTTCATACGAAACAATGTCTGAAAATGGTTCCGAATTTCTGATGTCAAATGATTTCTCGTTCTCATAATCTAGACTTTCGGTGTAGCGCCTCCAATTTTCACACCTCGGAGTGCACCTGTGTGTTTTAAAGAATGCTCGTATGCCTCCTTCTCCAAGGTCATTCCAACCGTATGTATTCGAATTTCGAGAATGTATCCGAGGTGTGGCCAAATTGTATACTTGATCTGATTTCACTCCTTGTAGACCGGTCACCAAATATTCACCTCCTGAGAAATGGAAGGTAAAATGAAAAAACTCTTCCAATGTGGACGGACAATCGCCAAACACAAGGCCATTTTTACCTATAAATGTTTCAAAATGCCCAGGAATATAGGGCTCCATTACGACATATTCATCTTTCTTGATAACCTTATCATACCGTTTTAACTGACGGAAAAATCTGTTGAAGCTAGATACATTATCCATAAGTGCTAAGTGACATTCATTAAATTTGATATTTTGTTTTTGATCATGACTGTAGAATTCAGTAAGGAGGCTGTGACACATTTTGGATGTAGCAAGGTAAGTTCTAAAATTCTCACGAGAACCTTTACCATTCCTTAAAAGTTTTACAACGGCTTTTTCGACTGCATTTCGAGATAACATTCTGCCTTTGAATACATGGAAGGACATTCCCTTTCCCGTCGGGAAATACTCAAAGTTAGCCATCTTGGCATCGTCACATCCAACTTGCTCCAGGGACCACAGTGTCTGATTATCTTTCTTGAATGTCATATCTGACAATTAAAAAGTACACGGTGTCATATTTACGGTAAGATATTATTAAAGATAATGAGAAACATGATTATCATATATGAAAATGACGACCTCAGAGCAGTGTGCTGTAAATGTTATGCATTCCCCGAAACGCCAATTATATAATAAGTTATGCATAATAATTGTAATAATGTTTTCAATAAAGATAAATATAATAATTATGATGATGATGATGATAAAATTGATAATTTTTATTATTTTCTTTCCTGTATCTTATCTGTATTTATTATCTTTCTCATTATTTAGTTGAAAAATTCCATATGCAGATGACAGTTTACAAAATACGTAGCCATTAACGTGAAACAATTATATCATAAATCAATTTCAAATGTATGAAAAAAGCATACCTTATAAATATTCTTTAAAAGTCGACAAAACCAGCAGTATATTTTATTTTTTAATTCTTCTTTAGCTTCATGTAGAGCTTCTTAAGCTTCTGTTTAGATATGATAATAAATACAGACAAACAGGTTCTTTATATTTGTATTTATTTTTAAATTCTGTATTTTCCACAAAATTGTAAACAATTCCACGTACAGTATCTAAGTTAAAACTCGTTTCTAAAAATACTAGTCTACAGAAAAGGATGTAGTTGTGATTCATACCGCAATCAATACATACCTCCATGTTGAATATTCATAAGATGGGATACAGGTGCACCTGTCATATAAACTATATTTAGACATGATACTTCAGGTAGCAAGGGGCATGAAGCTAAATGATTATGTTGATAACCTGTATCTAAAACAATTTTCTTTATGTATTGATATTGTCGGTTTAAATGTTAGGAACTTGCCGAAAGTAAAATTGAAGTAAATATCTATAGTCCTCTCATTATTCCTGAGTAGTTTAATTGCCGGTTAAAGTGTTCAGAAGTTATTTGGCGATCGAAATATGCGGGTAATGTCTACAATCGTCTTGATTTAGTTTAAAATTATTTTGTTTTCAGGAGAATTGAAGATGGCATTGGGAAAAAGTTTTGACAACATTATAAACGCCCTCTCCCAAGTCGTTGAAAATTTTTTGAGTATGGCGTAAAACACCATTAAAATAAGTCTTTTTATTATTTTTTGTCGGTCACTGTTTTAATAATTCTCCAAAGAAAAGTGTATGAAAATGTTTGTAGTCTTTTTGCTAGAAAGAGAAAATATATTTTACTCATATATGTAATACCGGTATTTGTTGATTAACGATGTGAAAACTTGACACATCTCAACAATATGCTTGATAATATACTCAATTCCTCGGTTAATTTTTGTTTTTGCTTAAACGGTTTAATTTGGAATGAAATAATAATATGAACATCATACAATTTTGTAATTCGTCATTTTTGTCAATATGACTATATTTGAAGACAAATAATCTAAGAAAGCATCTTTCTCTTCACTCTGTTGCGTCGTAAATGGATATAGACATTTTAAAGGTGCTCTTTCCCATATTGTCTTCTGAGGATATTCTTTTTTGCTAAGTTTTTTGGCTACAATTTGAAGATTTTAAAATATCAGTTATTACATTGCCATAAAACAATATAAATAACAGAATAACCTGTAATTTGACAACTTTACATGTTAACATTGGGTTAATATAGTTAATAAAAAGAAATCAAATAGTGGCAATGCGTCATAATAAGGGAAACACTTAAAAACAAAGGAGTTAGTATTTGCAGTTCATAGTAACATAATGGAAATATAGAAAATTGATTAATATTTTTTTTAATTTGATGGAAATTCATAGTCGTCATTGAGAAGTAAGCATTTATTTCCCTTCCGAATAGTCACATCCGCCGTAAGTAAATCAACAGTGAAACGAGTTGTACTGAGAAGTGAATCTTGGCTGCCGACACGCCAAATCCATCGCCCGTAAATCAACAGTGAAACCAGTTGTAAATGAGATGTGAGATTTTCCTGCCGACTGGCCAAATTCCGCGTTAGTAGATCAACAGTGAAACGAGTTGTACTTGAAGTGAATCTTGCCTGCCGACACGCCAAATCCATCGTCCGTAAATCAACAGTGAAACGAGTTGTAAATGAGATGTGAGACGTTCCTCTCGACTGGCCATATCTGCCGTAAGTAGATCAATATTGAAACTAGTTGTAACTAAGATAAACAGTGAAACCAGATGTACTGCCAAGTGAATCTGTCCTGCCGACCGGCCACATCTCTTGATAGTAGATTAACATATTGGATGTTACACCAAACTGTGAAAACGGATTAACAATCTCTCTCTTCTCTCTCTCTATTCCACTCTCTTGTCATTCTTTCTCTATCATTTTACCACTTTTTATCAGTTTGTCTGCCTATCTGTCTATACCTTCAAAACCATTACTGCCTTTTTTGTTCTGTCCCTTTTAAAAATATATATTTGTCTTTTTATATCTATCTTTCACAAATAATTAAGAGAGATAGAGATGTGTGTGCGCGTGTGTTTGCGCGCGCATGTGTGTGTGCGTGTGCGTGTGTGTGTGCGTGTGTGTGTGTGTGTGTGTGTGTGTGTGTGTGTGTGTTATTAAAAATAATAATATATGCAGGTTACGCATGATTGTTGATGTCAGTGCTGACGTATATAAACATTTTATTATCTTCATAAGACTGTTACTTTCCCCCAGAGGAAATAAAATTGAAGATAAACAATTATTTATATGAACTTGCGCATTGCTTCAATCCATGAAATGAACATATAGTGACGCATATCTCAAGATAACATACAACTGTTTTGATGATTAAATATAGAAACAAGTAGTACTTTCGTTTCTAAGGCCATAAACTTAATACATGTATTAAAATATAGCATGGTGTTTTATCAAATGCAAGTACAAACATATATCTGATATTGATTTAAAACGAAGCCTCCTTATATTTGTGTCGGTGATTAATATTTATTAGATTTTGGCAACGTATTGCCTTAAAGGAACTAAGTATTACACGCCGTGTAGATAGATACATGTATACTTTTTTGTCAGAAAATACATATATGCATACTTTGGATGCGTGATACTTGATATAATTGAACGAGTGCAAAGTTATGTTGTCTTAATATTTTAATGCATTAATATATGTATTTGGTTTACATTCAGATAAATACCCCGATCTATGCACTTTTGAACGCCCTTTCTATACATGTACGTGATGGACAGACAGTGCTGATTTATATATAATGTAGCTACTGATAAGATGAAGTCACAATGATATCAGGAATCACGTTTAATGTCAACATTCTGCAAATTTTATTTTCGCCGTAATGATCTTGTTAGTAATGTTGAGTTACCCGTTCGATGGCGCTTGTTGAGTCGTATAATTGTGTCGATGATTCATTATTCACATTCATTTGAATCCATCCTCTTTCGATTTCAATACATGAGATCGAATATATATATATATATAATAACTTACACCATCTTTGTTTGAACTTTGGTATTATAATATTTGAACTAATATGGTGTGTGCCGTCAGTAAATTCCGTCTGTATGACTGCCCCTTTTAAAAGGTTTTCTTACATTTTAAAGAATGTTTACAACAATGTATAGGGGCTTCACATTTGATTTCTTTTCAATGATTCGCACAATCCTGACGTCATTAATCTGTGACGCATTATATTTACATTGTGCCGTCATCTAAGGCTATATGCCTCCTTTAGAAGCAGTATATGGGATATATACCGTCTTTACGTGTCCATTCTAAACCAAAAAGTATCTCAGATTATAGCTAGAATACATATATATATATATAAGGATTGTTTTTCATTTTTTGAACATAGTCGGGGTATAAAAGCAATTGCTCATGGAATAAATTCTGTGCAGCACGAAGTTCTGTGCTACAAATGCAGGCCTAGTCTAGTGTTTCCAATTTCTTTCTGTGATTTTTGTTGGTTTTGTGGTATCGAATGGCTTTTAAGATTAAATACAAATACGAAATAAATGTGTTAATTCATTCTTTATTGATTCATTCATATGTTCAGAGAAGACTTGTCCGACAAATACATGGTCATGGAAAGGATTTCTAGAATGTTATGCAATCCTACGCCAAAAAGTAAAGCGGTTAAACGCTTAGGTCACACGACGACCGACTTGTGTTATTGAAATATGAATACAGTCGTTCTATATACTTGCAACGAAGGAAATAACAGTTCGTATATATATATATATATATATATATATATATATATATATATATATATATATATATATATATATATATATATATATATATATATATAAAAGCACAAATACAGAAACCATGCCCCGGCACAGCGATAGCGGTGAGTAGACTTCCGAATATGAGACTTCGGTCGTAGAGATAGAGGTGAAAGGTGTTTAATCCTAATGTAAATGACAATGGATCGATTACGATATTTGTACTTTTTATATACGTGTATTTCTTTACACTATATGCATCGTAATCGATCACAAATAACGCTTATGACCACCGTTTCCGTCTCTTCAGGCCTGACATCGTCGCTTCATAGACTGTACCAAATTGTTGAAGAATACATAGAGATGTCGTTCCAGATCCTGACAAACGTCTGACCCAAAGCTCCACCGTCTGCTGCTGGGTGTGTAGCATATGTAAAAGACGTTTCATTTCATTCTGAGCGTACACAATTGGTGCAAGATTGGCAACACAGCGATGTTCTGCTGTGCTAGAAAAGTCATTATCACATGGACGAAATAAGGTTTAGCGTTGTCTTGCTGGAGAGTTATGTGACTTGCTGTACTTGCCAAAATAGGATGACGTGAGCCTAGACGTTTTCGTCATGGTAGCGTAAGGCGTTCAAATTGCCATCAAGTCTTGAAGCCAACCGCGCCAAAATTTCATCGCTCCAAAACGGTTACGTTCTCCAACGCGACGATAGACTTTTGTACGGCCGTCGCTCCCATCTAAGTAAAACCTGGACTCGTCTGTGAACAGAACACCACCCAAGTCCCGGCAATTAAATGGTGAATGAATCTTACACCAAACGTGCTACACGATGACGTCTTAGCAAAACTGGACGGACAGCTGGGCATTATGGTAGGACATGCCGTTCACCTGTGATGGTCCGTTCACTGGTTACCTGTGCGTGCAAAACATGCATCATTCTAAAATATTGGACGGTGATCAATTTATACAATTTTTAGGTTACATAGTTATATATATATACACGAATCTATTTAAATGTATTACGATCTCAGCACATGTTAAATTCTTGTATACAAAGGTGTATCAGAGAAAGTTTTAAAGGGACATTACCTGTGTTTACCAAAAATAAATATTTTGATTTGTTTCTATTTTTAATACTTAAACTTGATGTACAATAACTAATAAGAGCTATACACAGGCATGAAATATCTTATAGTACTATATGTTTAGTGAATTTAAGGCAAGGTCCAGTATGACATTCATACAGAAATGATAGGTTGAGTTAATCAATTACAAGTAAATAGTCCCAAACCTGGATTTCTCAAGCAATTTTCACAAAATATACACGGAATTAAGAATTTTTGTCTATGTAAATCTATTTTTTTTATTGTATATCAATCTAAGTCGTTAAAAAGAAAAACAAATTTTTGTAAAAAAAGTAATGCCCCTTAAGGAATCATTTGAGGATCATTATGACATGCTTTCAGGTTTGGGGGATCAAACGTCAGGTTAACACACTTCAAAGTAAACAGAAGATTTAAGTTAAGCGTGAACATCTACACACTTTCACAATTATGAAGAACCATTCGTTATGATTTAATTTAAACAAACATTGAAAGGAAGTATCCACATTTGAAGTCGCTTCATGTTTGCATATGAAAAGTGATAGTTCCCATAGGGACTCCAACACCCCCCCCCAAAAAAAAAACTTTGAACATTTTAAAAAACATTCTTCAAATGAATCATTTATCGAATATCTTTCAAACTTCAAACACATGATTTTAAAAACAATATCCCCAAGTCTGCAAATGTTAGATGCATACATGTAACACAAGGGGCAATTTAATTTATGAAGAGTGCATGTTTTTAAATTGCATATTATCTCGAATCTGATTTACGTTTTGTATAGAAAGATGTAGTGAAAACATTATGGTGGTCATAATAAGTATCAAGGTCATGACGTCAAATGCAATGTGCCACAAACAGACATATTTTAACAGATTATAGTAGGATTGCACATCGGAGATTTCACATTCCAACTGCTGTCATCGATTTAATGAAACTATATATACACAATTTTCCTGAAATTACACATTGATCTATTCAAGGAAATGAATATTTTTGTGACACATATCTCAATGTAAAGTACAAATATGTCGATGTTTAAATATAAAAACACATAATACAGTTTTACTTTCATTTTAAAAGTCATGTATGTATTGCATGTGTTAAAATATATTTTTATCAAGTTCTTGTATAAATCTACTTGTATATAAAGACCGCTCAGGGGGAATTACAAAAACGGTCTTTATAGGCAGGTGGTCTTTATATAAAGGGTCACATGAGAATCCAAGGGAGATAACATTCATTATTTCCAACTATATGTACATGTTTCTTCCCTGGTTAGGTGTTCCATTTACATGTACTAAATGTAATACTAGAGGGATTTTCCTACCTCCAAAATTCTGGGTCAAGTGTCTGGAAAATTGGAAAAAATATACAATATTTTTACCAAAAAAAGAATAAGTTAATTTGAGGCATTTGTTTGAAAATCGTTTTTTTATTTTAAAATTCCAAATTTGAGATTTTTGCACATATTTGAGAAAATACAAGTCATAGTTGCATAGGGACCCAAAATAGGCACATGAAAATCCCTGTACTATTATATGTACAACATGTAAATAATGATAATAAGAAATAATTCAGAGTTTTAAATGATTTTAATTATTTTCTGATGTAACTGTATACATGTAATCACATGATTTGCTTGTTGCATACTAATTACTTGTTATAGTCCAACATGTCTATAAATAAATCATGTAAGAAGCTTTGTCAGAGTGCCCTATACTTGTTACACTTGTTATATTTACACAGTTTATAAAATCCACAATTTACAAGATGTTAATTCCTTTCTTCGTGTTTCCTGAAGAAGTTACTGATTTTGCTTTGTTTTGCTTCAGTTGTTGATTTACTTATCAAGTGATGTTCAATATCCATGACACTGTTCATAATGTGAATATTACCCGTAGCTTGAGCATATTTTCGGAATCCTTCCTGGGATTGTACTGTATGTCGTTCCCGAATGTTAGTTTGTTATTGTGGCAAACAAACGTCTTAACTGCTGCGTAAATGATACATATTCTTGAATTGACATTGGTATTGTGAATGGATAGGTTTAATATCGGACAATATTACCTTTGTGGTCCTTGATTATCGACGTCAAAAGCGTTTTGGGAGTAATAATAGTCATAGATATTTTTTATAACAATCAAAATATATAAATGTGAAATATTGAGATGTTATATTATCTAAACATGTAAATACAGTGGGACCTTGCCATAAAGACCACCTAACTGATTGATTTATATTGGTCTGATTAGCGAGGCCGTCTGTTAAGTATCTAATATTTATTCATAATAGTTATGGTCTGAATTGTGAGGTGGTCTCCAAAGTGAGGTGGTCTGATGACAAGATTCTACTATATATATATATATATATATATATATATATATATATATATATATATATATGTGTGTGTGTGTGTGTGTGTGTGTGTGTGTGTGTGTGTGTGCATTTGTTACGAACACCTTGTGTACACCGTTAGGATATGTGTACGTAATAGACAGAATGTAATGCTGCTCGTTTGTATATAGTTTGTCTTACCACCTTGCTCTAGTCAGAGAATCTTCATTCTCAAATACTACTACAGTCACACAATTTACTCAGGGGACTGTTAGCTTTCATTTGATCTACATGAATGGTTGACATTTTCAAATACTAAAGGTGAATTATTCACATTCCATTACTTTTGACGTAAAGGAAGTATTTCAAACTTTTGTACACCTTATTACTTCACAGAAAACTGGGTTATTTTTTTTTGGGGGGGGGGGGGGATTGGCAGTTAAAGGGAGATAACTCTCGCAAAATATTTCTGAAATATTTATGTCAACATGATTTTCGCATATAGTGGGCGTTAAAATAAAAAAGAAGTGAGTCTTTGTGTATTTGGCGTCATCATATGATGAAGAGTCATTTTGTTTTGATTCCTGTTGAAAAAAAATGGCACCGGTAATGCCACAACATCAGTAATCATTTGTCAGTTTACGGATGGTCTTTTCCAGGGTACATTGTAACCTGGTTTCAAACTGGCCACCACCATATGTCTGAAAAATTGTTGAGTCTGGCACAAAACACTATTTAAAAAATCATAATAAAATCAAGTCATCGGTAAATGATTTTCCAACAGTATCAAGATTTATTTTCCTCGCCAGATTTTCTTCCTTTGAGCAGTCAATTTCGATTATATTGTTTCTGTGATAAATCTATCAACATTATTTGTAGACATTGATTAAGATCGGTTAATGTATTTCTGACCTAAAAGAATTGTCTCAAAACAACAGAATATTGTAGTGAAGTCTGGTTCATTTATAGAAGGAAAAAAATAATGTCGTCATACCATATGGCAGCTAAAGGGAAATTACTCTTGCAAAATAAATTGTATTGAAAAAATATTTATATCTGCATTGACGCAAAAAAAGATATAAAAAACAGAAAAATTCTCAAAAATCTAAAATACAAAATTCTATATAAATTTTTCATGATGAAATGTGACAATGTAATGAAATGTTAAACATATTTAAATTTTCCCCCGTAATCATCAGCGTCTTGCACACACTTGTATCTACATTTATATGAATATCGGGTATAAATATTAATATCAACACCAAAGTTGTAGTTTTATAAAATCTGAGCGAAATATTAATTTAGTATTTGATAATAGGCTGGTACATATACTAGGTTAATGTATACACTCGATGACTCAAACGGTCCACCAACAGTGGCAACGGCCCAATGTAATTATACAATACTAAAGTGATATAATCGATAAATGATAATCTGCATTGGAAATTTTACAATATTTTGAAAAGAAAAAAACTATCAATCATCAATGAATTGTTTCTTTTCGTCTTCTGAAAAATAACCTTCTCTGTGAATCAACCTCAAAGTATTCGGTGGTTCACCTTCCAATGGTGAGCCATTTACTGTTGCAGACTCCTGGAAACATTTGAATACGTCGTACTTCAGTGGGATCTTTTTACGTTTGAAGATATACTCTGTCAAAAATGAAACCGAAACAATTATGGCCAATGTACATAACATTGAAAAAGTCTTGTAAGGGAAAAGTTGCAGATTTAAAGTTTCGCTGTAATAAGGATATTTGATCAAGGGTGGTATATTCAAAAGCGGTTCGCCACCGAAAAAACGAAGTAGTAATCCTGCAAAAAATCCCAAAAGACTTCCATACGTATTTGCAAACGGAAGCCACAATGCGCATGCGACTTGTGGGAACTGGGTAACGTACATCAAATCTCCACACAGCAGAAATAAGCCATAGATACTTCTGACCGTCAGAGCAATGACCGTGCCTAAAACGCCGATTATAACAATGGATATCCTCAGAACCCACACAATTTCTCTCTCAGAGGCCTAGAAAAATATAGACAATGCATGATTATCTTATGGCATTATGTATAGAAATAGCAATATTTGTATATAATATGCTTATGTTTATTTCTTTTACAAAAAGATCCAGCATAAAACAGTGTGTGTGTGTGTGTGTGTGTGTGTGTGTGTGTGTGTGTGTGTGAATTCTTATTGTATTATTAAATTATCAAACCTATTAATTAATGGGTCGACTTAAAATATATCATACTTTCTTTTTAATTCAAAAAGTTCTTTTTTTAAATACAAAAATAGAAGCATTGCCCATTTAAAAAAGTAGAAATGGGATCAGTTTTAGCGGGAAGATAACAGTCTCTGCCGACCCAAAATAGTCAATCTTGAGTTTATATTTAAGGGCAGAACTAACCGGGGCCTGACGTAGGCCAACTTACTCAGTACTCTATTTTATATACTGTATAATGGTTAGTTAAGTCAAAATAGTGATTTTCTAATACAAATTGAAAATTACATTGAGTATAGTACTCAAATGTTTCTGATAAAAAATTACATTTAGTATAGTACTTTACACACACACACACACACACACACACACACACACACACACACACACACACACACACACACATACTATATATATATATATATATATATATATATATATATATATTTCTGAAGTTTTCTTCAAATGAGCAAAATTTTTCATCACTATTTACAAGTGCATGCAGTAAATGTAAAAAATAATTCTAGTCTCAGCATAAAATGTTCTTTTTCTAATTTTAAAATCCAAAAACATTTACTTGAGTTTTGGTATTGAGTGAATTTGGCGACTTTGAGCCGTGTGATGTAGTCTGATGTAGTCATTTGTTCGACTACTGTATAACATTACGGTATTAGAAAAATATTTTATCAACTATAAAAAAGCTATATCTCATAACACATTATCTTCACCATGCTATGAATATTATGTCAATCGCTTATTTTTATTGGTCTGATGATGAAATAAATAGGAAGAACGCACCTGAGGTCGAATTAACACCTGGTAGATGTTTCTTGCCATGACACTGCCACACGCTAAGACAATAGAATCAGCAGACGACATGACTGCAGCACAGACTGCGCCAAGGCCGATAACTGATACTGCCATGGGACATAAATGTTGTAATACAATCGGTAGAATGCTTGTCCAATCTTCACTTGACAATGGGATTTCGCCTTCATAGGAAGTTGAATTCCAATCTGAGATAAAAAGCAGCTAGCTACAGTTTCATACTTTATATATACCATATATTATTTGAAAAATGGTTATCTCAATATGTTTGAATATTTTACACACACAATCTAATAATTATTGTTCAATATTGCAAATCTGGGTTTATTCGCTAGAATTTTATTTTTGCTTAATGTCGCGAGAGATCTACTTCGTAGTAGGATAATAGTTTGTATAGAGGGGCATTCAAATTGCGAAAATATCTGGCTAATCATTTTAGAACTTATGTTTCGCAAAAATAACCTCCTGCGAAAAATTCCGGATATAAAGTAATTTGCAGCTGCATTTCCTTCGGAAAAAAACTGAACATACGTCCATACCACACAAATAAATGCTACAAGTATGTTTTTAGAATTAGTAGTCGTCGGCACACTTATTGCATGTACCTGCAGTAATGCATGCTGAGTCAATGACTTTGATAAAATCAGGCTAATGCAAGACAATTGTGCAGGAGAAAGAGATTTTTAAAAAGATTATTATCGGTACAAAATGTTGAAATGTATTACTTACAACTGCGTGTGTTTGGATACGGGTACTATAACAAGCCAGCGTCTGTGAAAAGGGGTCTTTAGGATATTTTTTTTTTTTTGGGGGGGGGTCTTGTTATTTTCATGTTATCAGAAGTTTGTATTAATTATAAAATATATGGATTTTAAAAAATATAATATGAGAATAAGCGCAGGCAAGAACATTTTATTAGTTTTGTTTCCAAAGCGAACATTCTACAGAATTAGAAATATATACGTGAGATGGGAATACCATTACATTGGTTATGATACAAGGGCTCTTTTCTCAGGCTCTGACTCATGCTATCTACAATTAATGCTGATGAAATTAAGTAATACCTGTATCTAATGTTAATATTACCTGTAGCAGCCCCTGCTAGTCCAATCATTGCCGGTGGAATTGCCAATACCACTGATATCAATACACCAATATAAGTTGCATTTCGCGCTAAAGAAGGAGATTTACAGGCAAGAACTCTTTGGTAATAAACCTGTAGTTAGAAATTTCTATTCCATTAATTAGTTAATTGAAACAGTTGACTAAAAGTGTTATTAATTATAACAATTCTACTATCAATTTTATAATATAAAAAGTCTCAGATACCAAGGTATAAATCACTAGGATGTCCAGAATATAGTACAAATCTGGTAAAGAATGGAGAAACACGGACCTCTTGAAATCAAGAAGTGGGATCAGGTGCCATATAGGAGTAAGCATCCCCTGTCGATTGGTGACAACAGCCGTGAGCCCACAGTCAAATTAAAATGAAAGATGTGAGTAACGAATACTCGTCATAATTGACGTCAAACATCTACAAAATATTTGTTCAATGAATCCATGTTAGTTGAAGAAATTGTAAATTGAAAAATAGTTTTACGCAGATACACTATTACGTTTTACTTAGATGTTAATACTGGCCACACTGTAATACTGCATTGTCGATCGCCTTGTTTCCTTTCAACATTCACACCATGGAAGTTGTTTAAAATTGAAGGTGCCACGGATAAAGAAATGTCATAAAACTGCTCACCTGCCAAGTGGTCGCACCAAAAATACATAAACAAATTATATCGATGTAAAATCCAATCATGTTTGCAGGAAGAGTTCCAAGCCATTTATCCTGAATTCTTGAAATATCAACGCTAGGATTTGTGTATACAAAAGGTAAGGCTAATACCTATCAAAGAAAAAAAATAATCATACTACAGGTCTTATATTGTAAACGCTAACAAATTATTATTCTTGTACTAAGCATTGTGATCTGTAGCCGAAAATTATTCTTCTTCATCATCATCATCATCGTTGTCATCATCAGCAGCAGAAGCATCATCATCAGCGGGAGCAACATTATATCATCATCATCTGAACGTTTTATCTTTGTTTTCGACAAACTTGAGAAATAAATAAAAATACTTTGCCCCCTACCTCAGAACGTACCGTATTTTCACCCTATACACGTACATTGACTACTGTTACATCTGACATAGCAGTATATATATTTTTTAAATATCGTATTATCATACTTAGTAGATGAATGGTAGCATAAGTATCGGAAAAGTTCTTGAAGAAGTCTTGCGGCTAACAGGATAACAACCTGATTTATTTCTTCACCATACACGGTACTCGTATACATACATAATATTATTTACTTAACAAACAATGGTCGTTTGGCCTAGATTCCTTGAAAACCATCTACTATTTGAAATAAACACTATGATATATATAATTACATATATACTCTCTTCGCTGTTTGTATCTCTTTACAATTTTCAAGCACCTGTACTTTATATTACATGCGGTGTGAAAGAAGCACAAGTCATTTTATTCGTTTCTATCAACAGGTATGAAATGGATAATTGTCTGCCATACCGTTGATGGAAGAAACGTGTAATTGGAAAAAAGTTATGTTTCGACCTGCTGATCTTCAACTATCGCATTACAGTCAACATATCTGATTTGGTAGATAGAATGTAAACATTAATTTGAAATCGAGACATTTCCCAAATGTTTAAAAAAACCTCTTATGGTTTCATCTTTGTGTATGATGATATTCTACTACTGGACGGACGTAAACTTAGTTCAAGAACGACAGAAAAACGAATAATATTAACATAATCAGCGTAATTGCTTTACCAATCCGAGTGTTATAAAGAATAATTGGATCAAGTCTGTATATGCCACTGAGTAAAGACCACCAAAGAATGTATACACCACAGCTACACAGGTAGATACAATGACAGACACATTGAAGTCTAGACCAAGGATCAGCGACAGTGTTGTTCCTGTGAAAAAAAAACAACTTTATGACAGAAATAAAGTTGGAAAGAAAGATATTTGTTAGATTTCGTTACCCCCCCCCCCGTTTTGTTCCCGTGAAATAACAATTTATAATATATAAAACATCTCAGATACCAGAGTATAAAACAGTCGCCAACGAAAAGGCAACTTAACATTTCACCTAGTGAAACAGAGTAATCGCAAACAAGACTATTATACCGACCGTAAAATTTGCGGAACGTTGACATCAGACTCGGTTTCCGATATCCCTGTGTCAATAATTTTCAGTGAGTAGTTTACATCTGTATATGAAATATGTATATGTTGAACACGCCCTGGCATATCCGATCATTTGTGCAATATAAACTCCATATGCAGGTGACTGTGGGATATTACTACTTAAATGTGGAAAATTTACGATGGGAAAGCCGAAATCGTCGCGTTTGTCGTAAAGCTTAGTTGCAAATTTCCCATCTGTGTCTATAGTAAGTATAATGTCTAAGTATGAAGCGTGTCTGCTTGATTCTGTTGTATCTTTAATTTCTAGTTTGCTGGGATATTTCGCATTGACATATGTATAACAGAAATAAGGATGGAAATCTAAATATTCGTACCATTTCGCTAAACCTACCAATTAGTTTTTATAAGGATAAAGACATAAATAGTTTCTCTGATGACGTAAATTTGGCGTTTGATTGCCGACGTCTAAATAATTGATTAAAATGAAAAAGATGCTCTATACAGAAATTACTACAATGTAATATCTATTCAATTAACAACTAGATACTGTTTTGAAAAGAACACATACCCAGAGCTCCTAGTATAGCCGCTTCCCAAAACAGGTTAGCCAGCAGTTCGTTGAAAAATAGTAAGGCGCCCATCATATTCCCATACTTGGCTTGAAGGGGATCAAATATCGTAGTGTAGCCAGCTCGGCGAACTTTCGGAGTAATAACGATTCCAGCTAAACAAGTATGAATATATATGTAGAGAAAAGAGTTTACCGAGAACAAGCAGTTTGGACATTAAGAAATAGGAAACATTACATGGCATTTATCCTCTTCGGTATATATAGCGGAACTTGGCGGGGAAAAACACTAGTATAATGTGTATTTCTCTCTGTATCATATGTTAGTGTGCATATCTGTAAATCTGTATGTGGAATGTATATTGAGAGAGAGAGAGAGAGAGAGACTTAATTTTTGACGTCATTTATCGTCTTCAGAGAGAATTGTAATAAGTCCTCTTAAGAATTGCATGGGTATCTCAATATATCACCATAGCAACAGATTGTTAAATAAAAACTATTTTCATCGCATGTCTTTGTGGTAAAGTCCTCGACAATGTACATATGAGTAGGCAACTTTTTTCAATAATTATAATTCGAGCAACTAGCCAGTGGATGAAATTGCGTAAAATGTGGTATGACTTTTCAAATCTTGTATAAACCTGAGAATAAAACCATAGACTGGCTTGTTTGAAATTATTTGTATGTTTCACAGAGAGAGAGAGAGAGAGAGAGAGAGAGAGAGAGAGAGAGAGAGAGAGAGAGAGAGAGAGACTTTACTATTACCTAAAAGAATTCCAACGTTATAAAATATCGGTGCTATTGTCCAAGCTAGGCCATCCCGTCCTATAGATTCCGCTGTGCCATTGATATACGCACCTCCAACATTTGTAGCTGTTACCAAAAAAAAAAAAAAAAAAAAAAACAAGATGTGATCGGGAAACTCATTTCCCATGAAGTAAGTCATTTCTTTATAATAAAGTCCCATGACGCCAGTAAATACTTCCAGTGGTAACCGAATCTGTTCTACATTATACTTAATAGGAATACTACATATACTAAATTTGATTAGAATTTGAGGAAAGAAACGCAAATCATTTGACAAAGATTGTAATGTAGCACACAGAGAGACGGATAAACGGACAGACAAAGAGACGGACCAAAACAATTTGTTTGCCTCGGACTGAAATGTCGTCATTTATTGGATGTAAGGGGTCACGTGATTGTCATTCATGGTTCTATGCACGGTCAGTAAAAAGTAGACGGCAATGGTGGATGATCCAATTCAAAATTCTGTGAATAGTGGCAGTTGAAGACATTCACTATATAAGAATATGGTCCTCGACAAAATAAAATCAAGGGCATGGAAGGCTCGGCTTCGCTTGGCTTCCATGAACTTGAACCCGACGGTCAGTAACAAACTTAATAACTAATAATGACTCATGGCCCTGGCACAATAAATTTTATGAATTTTTAAGTCTAAAATGTGTAGGCCTACTCAGCTAATTCTGAATCTGATTGGCTGACCAGGCAAAGTTCAGAATATTCTCAGACAAGTAATATATTAAGTTTTATGGTGCAGGCCTCATGTCGTCGATTTTAACGATTAATGTAAAACTCAACATTTCTTTCATGTTTAATAGTGGTTAAAGAGAATATTAAGCGTACGCGTGTTTACTTATATGGACTGGTGTTCTGGTTCTGAATATGTTATCATTACGTTTCCAATTTATTACATATATCATGAATATCTTGATCTTTGATTAACTGGGATCCGCTTGTATTTACGCTTCCCTCTAAAACAACCCGTAGGTCCAAGGCCCAACATTCTGGGACAGAATCCTGTCCGAGAGATTTTAACGAGATTTGAAGTTACTTTGTTACATGGCATCGTATACAGCGAAAACACAACTAAAACAGGTAATGTGAGCTGGTTTGAAAAAAAAACCCAACATTTTAAGAACACTCGGCTGAAAATATATCTCTTGACTAATAAGTTTTTACAGTAGATCGGATTTATGAACAAACAGTAGTAGTCAGTTGAGGGCCAGGCCCGGCTTGTATAAAACATCCCACCTCTTGAATTTCCTTAATTTTGAGTTTTCCACAAGATTTGAGGTATTTTTCTGGGTCAAATCGGCTTGTATAAGACTTTTATCCAGGTTTCCCTCAACGAAATTTTTGATTTCCCTCAAATCATAGCAGCAGCCTCAAATGCTTCAGGAACCCCTCAATGTGTAAACAAACATGGCAGACATCCCACTTATGGAACGCATTTAGTAAACATAAACAAAATATGTTTCAAATATTAGTAAACAATTCTTTGAAAATATCATGTTTAAATATATGTGGTTTAATTTCCAAATTACTTATTCAAGAGTTCAGATCCCTAATAGTATCCCAAGACATCTTGGTGTATATCGAAAGCATACCCAACTTGCCTCTTGGGTATTCATATTTTGCGAAGTTGCAAAAATATCATAAAAAGTGTAACACATAATATGTACTTGAAACCTAATGTGTTAAGAATGGAAATGACGCATCTGGTTACTTTACCTGTAATATTGGTGTAAAACAAGGTGAAAATATCTCGCCGTTTTCATTTTCAATATTTCTAAACGATCTTGAAGAATTTTGTGTGAAAACAATGTTAGTGAATTACAAAAACTTGGTAACTTTTGCCAAGAGAATATTGGTTCATATATGAATTTATTCTTGTTATTATATGCTGACGATATGGTTCTTATGTCATTTTTATGAAAAAAGTAAACAAAAAACAAAACAAAAACAAAAGTATGTATTTTCTCTCTATAATGAAAAGCTAGAAATTCAAGAATCTTATTCGTACTTAGTTGTACTATTTAATCACAACGGTAGTTATGTTAAAACTAAAAAAAAATTGGTTGAACATGCACAGCAAGCTCTTTTTGTCATATATAGAAAAATAAGAAATGTCACATTGCCTATTGATCTCCAACTTAAATATTTTGATTTACTCATATCTCCCATCTTGTTGTACAGTGCGGAGGTATGGGGCTATGGAAATTGTAACATAGCAGAAGAGGTTCACCTACAATTCCTTAAAAGATACTGAATTTACACAGAAGCACTCCTATATGGTTTATGGCGAGTGTGGCAGGTACCCAGTTGATATTGAAATTAAAACGAAAATGATCATGTTTTGATTTAAGCTTATAACTTGAAATAATCTATCTAGTCAAATCTATAAACTGTTATTAAAATTGAATATGACAGGTAACTCACAATTTAAATGGTTATCTTATGTAAATCCATTCTTGATAACAATGATTTAAATTATCTGTGGATGCAGCAAGAAATATATACAGCAAATAAATAATGGCTAAAACTGAGTTTGGATTAGAAGTTATTTGTTAAAACTGAGACCCAAGGATAGAAAAATTACTTGTAGATTAAGAACATCAAATTTTAAATTACCAGTTGAAACGGGGCGGTGGGTAGGTATTCCTAAAAGTGAAATAATTTGTTCGCTATGTGAAACAAATGTCGGAGATGAATTACATTATTTATTTTTTGTGAATATCAAGAAATTGTGAACATACGAGTTAATACCAGGGTGTTAGAAAATAATTTTAAATTCGAAAAACTTGAAATTGTTCTTCAATAAGAGTATCAGTGAAAGCTGTACTCTTAAGAGTGATGTCAAAACACTCAAAATTATATTTTGTAAGAATACAAAGGTAAGACTTTGTGATTAGTTATATATCTCTGCCATGTACCTATGTATGTTATCTATTGACCTCTTGTTACACATAATGTATGTCAGAGTGAATAAAGAAATCTGAAATCTAAAATCTGTTAAAAATGATAACATATTTACATGTCCAATGCAAACAAATTTCATCACCCATATGGGGAAAAAGGGCATAACCCTAATGTCATTTGCCTTACATCCAAAAAGTCAGGGAAAATTATCGTGCAGACCCGTAAATTACATCAACACAAAGATTGTCTAATATCAATTAAAACAAATGCAGGTAAGTTCTACAAGTAAATAAAATTAATTGACACTAAGAAACTTTACTTGTCCAATGTAAACAAATTTCATCACCTACATGGAGACAAAGGGAATAAGCCTAATGTCATTTGCCTTACATTAAACACGTGAGAGAAAATTATCCTGCAGACCCGTAAATTACATCAACACACAGGTTGCCTAATATCAATTAAAACAAATGGAGGTAAGTTCTACGAGTAAATAAAATTAATTGAAACTGAGAAACTTTTAGTCGGCAAAGGTTCATCAGAGGTTATGCTTCTTATCTTATGTTTACTTTAAATTTACGTTAAATAAAAAGTATATTTACTAGCCTATCTGAAAAATAGTTGTGAAACTACAAAGTTCAAGCACAACTTCAGATTGATGTCACACTAGGGCCTTTAGTATAGATCCACACACATCCTAGATGATCACAGACGTTGGCTTGCAGGTAAAAAGAAAAACTGTAAAAATTGTGATTTTTTTCAACTGAAATAGAGCGGAATGAGTGTAGATGAATAGCTTGCAAATTCATGGGATTAAAATATCAACATGACTGAAATCGCACAATTTGTCTGTTTCATTGATAAAATACATGTCCGTGGTACGGAATTAAACCTTAAATGATTTCATTGTCATGGATAAAACAGGGGGACAAAGGGAAAACAAGGCTCCTGTGGTCACGTACAGTATTAATTGTGAATAATGAATACATACATTGTTACAATAGGTCTGCAACATGTGTCCGTAATAAATTATTTTTATACATGTAATTATTTTACCATTAATTTTTTTTGTCTACAATTTGTTCTATTTATTTTCTATTCATCAACACTCATTCTCTCACGCGAAATCCTTGAGGTGTCGCCTTATAGTATATAATTAAATTTGACAGTCCAATTCAGTCAAAGACCTAGATGCTTGTTCATAATTTTTTATCATCTTGGATTCGGATTGAACTAAAAACTGTGAAAAATTAAATCTAATGTTGAACATAAAACAGATAGAATGTTTGTTTTAAAATGTGGGTAGCGCTAAAGTAGTATACACCCATCTACATGTCGTTTATACATGTCAATCACTATCCATTCTTCATATAAAATATGCAAGCATCAATTTCTGGTTTCTAAATAGGTAAGTGGCTGTCGCCTTCTCTTGCCATTTAGCCTTAAAAAGTTCTCTTCGGGCAAATTATATCAATGAGTAATCCCTCAACTTTTCCCTCAGCTATGATTTTCCTCAAGGTATACAAGCCGATTTTAAGGAAATTCAGTTGAGGAAATCTCAAGGTCACTCAAGTTTGAAGAAATCTTAAATTTGAGATGTTTTATACAAGCAGGCCAGATTTGATAATGCGAAGTACTTGGTTCCATCGAATTCAAATGAAATCAAGGAACCATATATATGGTGCAAAATTACTCAATTGCACAGAGCGAGTTCCATTTTTATATCAGAAAGTTTTGACTTACAGATAGAATCCTGCCTGATTTTGCTGATAAGAACGAAATATAAACTATTGTTTCTGTCATGCCCTGTAATTTTGAACTACAAGCAAATTCAAAAAGACATGCCCAAGGTTCAAATGCAAAGGTCGAGTACAGTTGCAAAAAGTCCTCTTAAGAATTGATAGGGTATCTGAATATATTACCAACGCATCAGATTGTTCGATAAAAACTGCGTTTATCATAAGTGTCTATGATAAAGTCCTCGACAATGTTCACATGAAAAACTAACCTTTTTTAATAATTCGAGCAATGGGCGTATAAAAGGGGTATGACTTCAAATATTGTATAAACCTGAAAATAAAACCATAGACTGACTAGATTGGAATTAGAATTTTAAACACAGAGAGACAGATAGATAGAGAGTATTCTATGAGTATAATATTCTTTCTAAAACACTGTAGATGTAATTTCCGTTGGCGAAATTCCTTCGAATAAAGCGATAACAAAATATGACAATACCTGCGATCGTGAGACTCGCCACGAAGAGGCCCAAGTCTCTGTTAGCAAGAAATTGTGTATCTGATGAAGTAGAACTAGCCTTCTTTCTCCCTGCTATCAAACCAATCAACAGTATAAGCAGGTAGAACACTATAACACCGATAAGCCCAGGTATGTTGATTGCCATTCTGTAGACTCAGTCCTGAAATTACATAATTATTTATTTATCTTGCTTAGGGTATTCATTTATCTATTGTATTTGTATTGCTGTACGTCATATCCCTTTTTCTTTTTGTGATGCATGATGACGTCATTATACAATGTTGAAATTTCAGAAAAAGATGCAGTTTATACCGACTCCAATGCAACTTTTTGGGGTTAAGGAACCAGTTTTAGGTGTTATAAAATTATATCTCCCCTACAAACTATAATAGACTGATCTAAGACAATAAGGGGCCTCCGTAGCCAAGTGGTTAGAGCATCCGGCTTTGATTCTTGAAGTCTCTCATTTCCTGTCAACCAGATTCGAGTCCCGCTGGAACTTAAGCTAATTATTATGAGAAAGTGTGCCAGTTTACTTGCGGAAGACCGATGGTCTCTTCCCGGGTTCATTGTAACCAGGTTCTCTCCTCCACCAATAAAAACTGTCCGTCACCATATAACTGAAAAATTGTTGACTGTGGTGTTGAACACTATTCAAAATTCTAAATTCTAAGACAGTAAACTAGAGCATACAAATCGAGATCGAGATCAAACCTTTGAGATCTTATAGACAGAAATGATCGTCGTTATATTTGTTTTGGACCTTTTTGTAAAACTAATTGTTGTTATTAATAATATACTACACTACGAGGAGTGATGTTCAATGTCTATGTGGTAGAAGGATCAGGCATTGCCTACTGATATGTCATTAAGCTAACGAAAATGTTTGTTTGTTTAATTGATTTTTACGCCACACCCAAGAATTTTGCAGCTTGACGAACGGCGACCAGTTTTTAATGTTGGAGATCCCGGTCACAATGCACACGGATAGAGACCACCGACCTTCCGCAAATAAACTGGCAAACTTTCTAACAAAAAACAGCTTAAATTCCAGCGGGGCTCAAACGTAGACTGACCGCAGATGACAGTGTCTTTTCTATTGTTTAGACAAGTTTATTATGGCCTGTAGGGTGAAAGGGTTAAGGCGCGATACTCTTGACAACTAGGCCCATAGAGTAATTTTGAAAAAAAGAAACATTTACTATTAGAGAGACAGTTTTATATTGACCGGAACGAAGTAAATGCTACTGTATTCATATACACATCGCTTGTTATATACCCACTTATTACTTTAACTTTACTTTAACTACATGTGTGCTATTAATCATTAAATCATAGTTTTTGTTTTTCAAAGGAATTAATAATTCAATGAAACAGTATCTAAATCTTGATATAATTGACAAATTGTGCTTTAACTTACCCCCGTCAATATAGGTCCGTTTGAAGTGAAAGTAATCAGTATGTGGAAGCAGATACCAGACAGTGACCCACTACAAATATTTAAATGAACCGCGGCATACCTGACTAAGAATAAACAATTGCTGAAGACGTACGTGTTTATCTATCTATCGATTAGTCTGTCTGACAGTCTGTCTGTCTGATTGACTGAATGTCTGTCTGTCTGTCTCTCTGACTGACTGTCTATCTGACTGACTGACTGACTGAATCTCTCTCTCTCTCTCTCTCATCAAAATTTATCTACCCAACCTATTTTCGAAAATCGGGATCGAGAATCTCAACATTAGTAGACTTACAAGAATAATCATTAGCGTATTTTACAAGAATGACATTAAAGTGACATAACTCGTACTTTAAAATATGTGAGGCGATTACAGTATATATCTTTTATATACTGGGCATACATTGGTGTTGGCTAGTGTATCATGTAAGCGAACAACAGAGACATCCCTCATATATATGCATGATTAGTCTGGCGTGATTGTTTTTTACTTTCATCCTGTAGTCACTATACGTGGCTCTAATTGAACGTTTCCTGTATGACTGACATCCTTACTTATCGCTAAATGCCTGTGAGCTTTGTGAAAAAAATGGTTTACTCGATTCATAATCAAACAATATGTTATTTTCTTAGTTTTGATATCGTTTAAAAGAGCTTAACTGTGTTTTTCTTCAAAAAATTTTTTTTTCCTTTTTTACTATTGAAGTTGATATACAATAAGTACAAAGATATAGATCTATACACAGGCATAAAAATTCTTGAATCCCTATATAGTGTGTGAGTATTGCTGGAGAAACCAAGGTTTGGTACTTTTTCAATTGCAGTTGATTGAATACCACATTGGATCAGACCTAATTTTCACAACATATATATAGGAATGTCTGTGTATAGTTCCTATATGTTATTGTACATCAAGAACAAGTAGTGAAAGTGGAAAATCAAAAACATATTTTTAGGTATAAACACAGCTAATGCCACTTAAAAAAATCTTTCAAAACAATATTTCAACAACAGCAACATTTCATACATTATAAATGCTCTTAAAGGGGCAATAGTTGTGTTTACCAAAACTCCTGAAGTCGGAACACCATTCTATTCTTCTAATTATTTATTTTCTTCTTTTTATGCTCCCGGCCTGAAAGGTACGCCAGGGGCATCTAGCGTTTCGATCGTCCGTCTGTCTGTCTATTTGCTTGTCTGTCTGTCTGCAATATTTCAAGTTTGGTTTGTGAAACAATAACCAAATCTAGATTGTAAATTCATCTAAGGGCTGCTCACACTTAACTGACATCACATGCCCCTGGGTGTGGGATGGGGTCAAAATGTAGGAAATTGCAATATTTAAAATTTGGATTGTGATATAGTATGGTTGCTTACACTACACTGACATCACATTCCCCTCTGGTGCACTTCGCTGACATCACATGCCCCTGGGTGGGTGGGGTCATTTTATTTGCCAGCATAGAAATTTGTTGGGACCGCGTGCGTTTGTGTTTAACAAACACATCTTGTTTTCCTAGTAATTTTGGTTTCATCTCTAACTAAAAAACGGCTCGACCAATTTCGCTCAAATTTACAGGATCTAGAGTTTTTCCATTTTTTAAAAATTCCCCCTTTTTACTGAGTTATCTCCCATGTACTCCTCCGTAACTACAAGATCTAGAGCAAATCTGTTTGGATTTTCTGAAAGGCCAAAGACTTGTGCACATCGGTCTCAAATTTGATCCGAGTGTCCCCTCGTTAGGGTCTGAAAAAGGATTCTTATTTCGTCTGCCCAAAATCAGACAACAGTTGTAATAACATAAAAACTAAAAATATTTAGTATCTAGACATATGTGTGTCAATGTGAGGAAGTTGTTTAGTTTCAGAAGTTGCACAAGGTGAAAAAGTTTTATGGTCATGTGGTTTAAGGATAAAGCCACAGAGACATTTAAATTTTAAAAATCTCAATATCTCTAAAACTATCAGATTTTAACATAGACATACATTTTTGATATTTGTAGGAAATTTGCTAAAGGAATATCATGTAAAGTTTCAAGGTCATAAGATCATAAGCCTGTGGTCTGTACAGTGTGCTAGAGATGTAGATTTAGTCTTGTGATTCCGATTTCTTTCTACGATTTTTGTTTTTGTTTTGTGGTAATATATGGTTTTTAAGATTGAATAAATAAGATGATATGTGATATTCTATTCTTTATTGATTCATTTATGCATTCCTACGCCAAAATGTAAAGCGGTTAACACTCGGGTCACGTGACTGCAAATACTGACAAACCCAATACATCGCTTTATATACTTGCAATGAAGGGAATTGCAGTCGGTATGATATATATGTATATATATATATATATATATATATATATATATATATATATATATATATATATATATATATATATACATATTTACATACCGACTGCAATTCCCTTCATTGCAAGTATTTCTTTTTATTGTATATCAATCTAAGTAGTATAAAAGGAAAGAAAATTTCTTTAAAAATTGTATATATATAAATATATATGTGTGTGTGTGTGTGTGTGTGTGTGTGTGTGTGTGTGTGTGTGTGTGTGTGTGTGTGTGTAGTTATCGCAACATCAAGTCCATGGGTTTTCAGATATAAGCTCAATTTTTTACCTTCGTGTAAACTTATATGAGGGCATTTTTGTTAAGATGAAGTTAAGTACCGCGACGTAATTCAATTTGAATATATATGTTTTAAATATATTTTAACATTTTTTCCACATGGGTATATGTAGTTAACTTTATACCTTTCAAATGCCCATAAAGCGACATAGATTCTATAGCTTTTCTTTAACCTGTGACCATATTCTGGGATGTATAGTAAATTAACAACGCAATGAAGTATGTTTTGTTACTTAGCATAAACGATCCGGGTCAATGCGGAATGTAATAGTGGCACGCCTTTATTGACAAGAACTTTTAATTCTCATTTGAAATATGAATGTCTCAGGTTTAGTTTCTTTAGATTTAAACATCATGCCCACGACTGCGCGTCGAGTGATTTACCGGATCCAAGACAGAGTATATGCAACATGATTCATGGTTTTATAGAATTGGGATTCCCACAGCGTAAATTAACCTTTACTCAAATGTCACTAGGGATAATTGAAGACAACTCAGGCTTGTTGTGAGTTTGTGATCCTGTGCCAGATGAATCAAGTATGAACTGTTAATTTTGACAAAGAAGACTGGCACAAAGAAATTGAAGTCATATTCTCCGATGTAAATATCTTCATAAATAGCAAAATGTTTTAGGTAATAACGGTAACGTTTTTCGTAGATACAAGGGAATCTGAATATACATTTGAAAAACATGTACTGGATTCATAGAATCTAGCTTCACTTTGAGTTCTAGATAGAAAAATGTCAGTCGTGGGTGGGATGAATCAATAAGTATTGATAATGGCATACTGATTCATCACAACTGAGACTTTTGTTTTTTCTATCTGGAACTCAAATTTAGTGCTTTATTATTTTTTTTCGCACATGGATTTCTTGAAATTCCATTTGTTTACATATATATGTATCAATCACTCACCCTTCTTCACCCATATTATACACACATATATTCATTTCCTTTCAAAGAAATTTGGTAAGATTTGTGTGTAATTAATATCAAATTTTACACAATGTAAAGTATCAACCCGAAAAGCTCCTTGGTTGACAATATTTACAAACAATGGTGTGTAGGGATACAAAGTGTTCTGGCTCAGCAGTTCCGAATAGAACTTTGCAGTATCTCAGGTGCGAGAATGGAATAACTAGAGTTATTTAGTTTCAATAAAGCAGTATGCTGCAATCTCTATCACATGTGTTTAAGCATTCTTGTCAACAGATGTAGTTATCATATTACCATAATATTTGCATAACAGCTTTTACGACATGCAGTCAAAATAAAATATCGCATTGATACTCAAAGCTCGAGTTAAACGCGACCATTAAGGATAAGGTACATCTGTAAAAGTTACGACTTTAATACAACTGTGCAGTGTAGATGAAAATAATATCTCTCAGTTCACTTTCTGCTACCTCTACAGATATCGCAAGGGTATCGTAATTGATAAGACATCAGTTAAACAGTTTCACTTAGGTAAGTGTTAAAGGTAGTAAATAGCTAGTAATTATTGTTTTGTTTTTTTGTTCTCTTTATTACTATTATTATTATTATTATTATTATTATTATTATTATTATTATTATTATTATTTATTATTATTATTATTATTATTTTCACCCAATTCTAGCGAAACAAGTACATTTCATCCGATATCTCTTTACGTCATCTTATTCGTCTTTTTTGGGTCTACCATGTTGGACCCTTTAGGTACCATGACTATTCTTGTAGTTTTTCATTCTCGTATATATATATATATATATATATATATATATATATATATATATATATATATATATAAATATATATATAAATATATATATATATATATATATATATATATATATATATATATATATATATATATAATTTTATAATTATACAACTGCAAACTATTCAGTTTAGGTTACTTTTAGAAAAATATAAATAGCCGTGGGAACGAGTGTTGCTGAATACCAAATTTAAGATTGATATCTGCAGTTTCTTTTCAGTCTGGTAGATGCTATCTTTGGCTTTTTTCTGTGTCTTCTTAGAGGGCCCTATGGAGAAGGTTGTCACAGAAAATAATTTTTTTCCAATTCACAGATCACGAAATATAATTTTTCCAATTAACAATTAATAAAAAGTAAGGAAGACTGAATAAGAGTAGGGGTTGATTCGGAACACAATGTAAACATATATCTTACATTATATAATCAGGCATCTGATGTAATGTTCTTATCTGAAATATCAGTTTGTCATCCTGACCTATTCTAATGTAGCCACTGCAATGGTCATACACAGTTTAATGTTTATTTGATAATGTTTAATGTTGACAGCTCTGTGGCTACCGAAGTTATGTTAAATGTGAATAGTTTTGGTTAGTTAGAAATAAAGCATGTAATAGGACAGACGTTCTGGTGTTTATCTGTGTATGCTTAGAGCATGTTCTATTAAGACTAATAGAGACATTACATTGGCGACGAGGATTCTAAAAAAAAATCACTCAGAAATTTGGAAAAAAAAATAAGCACTGCAAGTAAATAGTATTAGTCATTTTGATGTCAGTGGAGATCAAACTAGTGTTTCACAAAGATGGATTAAGTGGACAAAATTGTTTGACATATATCTCACTGCATCAGGAGTCACAGAAAAAGCACAAAAACGCGCTTTATTTTTACACTCAGCAGGAAGTGAGGTGCAAGACATTTTCGATACCATTCCCGATTCAGGTGACGATTTAGAGACAGCAAAAACAAAATTAAACGAGTATTTTTTGCCAAAACGGAACATTGCTTTTGAAAGACACATTTTCCGAAGTGCTTCACAAACGGAGTCGGAGACTACAGATGCATTTGTGACACGACTGCGCAAACTTGCTCTGACTTGCGAATTTGAAAACGTTGATGATAATATTCGGGATCAAATAGTTGAAAAGTGTAAATCGGTAAAACTTCGAAAAAGATTATTAAAAGAACAAGATTTAACACTGAAAAATGTCACAGATATCGCTCGAGCAGTTGAAATAGTAGATCAGCAAGTAGCGATGTTCAGATCAGAAGAGAAACTGTTAAATACGGATATGAATGCAGTGCAACGGAAAATAAATTACAAGCAAAAGGGTAACAATAAAAATGATACCACTTGTTTTCGATGTGGAAGGAAGGGCCATATTGCGAAAGATTGCATAGTAGCCAGAGATAAAATATGCAATAAATGCGGGAAAAAGGGACATTTCGCAAAAATGTGTGGATCACATGTAGATAAACGAGCACAACACCAGAATCAGAGATTCAGGAGACAGTCAAATGTACGCTCAGTGGAAGAATCACTATCAGATAATGAATGTGCATTCGCAGTTGACAAGAAGAATACATGTCAATATAAACGGAGTTAAAGTAAACATGCTGATAGATTCTGGAGCGAGTTGCAATATTGTAAGTACAAAGGTATGGAAAGCAGTTAAGGCAACCAGTAAACAGAAACAACTAACCAGCAGCAAAAGAAAGCTATATGCATATGGATGCAAAACACCGCTACAAATAAAAGGAACATTTGTTGCGACTGTTAAATTCGGCAAAATTGAAATGAGAGAAACTTTTTCAGTTATAGACGGTGATCATGTAGCATTACTTGGGAGAGATACCGCGATAGCGCTTGGTGTTCTACGCATTGGACCCGATGACGACAATGTTAATATTGTACATAATGAAATGGATAAAATTATCACCGATAGAAAGAGAATTTTTGCTGGAATTGGTAAACTGAAAGACTATCAGCTGAAAATACATGTAGACGACTCGGTAATGCCGGTAGCACAACCTGTGAGACGACTTCCATTCAACGTCAGGAAAGACGTACGAAAAAAGTTGGATGAACTTGAACGACTCGATATAATTGAGAAAGTTAACAATCCGTCAGCTTGGGTATCGCCATTAGTTGTTGTTCCTAAGAAAAACAACGAAATTCGCATTTGTGTAGATATGCGTCGTGCAAATACAGCAGTGAAACGTGAACGGCATCCAATCCCAACAGTAGACGAACTGTTGGAAGATATGAATGGGAGCAAGGTGTTCTCGAAACTTGATTTGCGATGGGGGTATCATCAAATTGAGCTAGATGAGGAGTCGAGGGAAATAACTACATTCGCGACTCATGATGGCTTGTACCGTTACAAACGTTTAATGTTTGGTATATCATCTGCATCAGAAATATATCAAAGGGTGATCGGTCAAGTATTACAAGGCTGTGAGGGCGTACGTAATTTGTCAGACGACATAATTGTTTATGGGAAGGATCAAGCTGATCACGACAGAAAATTAGCAAAAGTGCTTGACAAATTGCTTGAGAAAGGCATAACATTAAATCGTGAAAAATGCAAATTTGGTCTGTCAAAAATCACGTTTCTCGGACATATCGTATCTTCTGAAGGTATTCAGAATAAAGTTGATGCAATAGTGAGGACTAGAACACCAAACAACAGTTCAGAAGTAAGAAGTTTCCTTGGACTAGCAAATTATTGCGGTAGATTCATACCTAACTTCTCCACAATAGCTACACCATTACGCAAACTAACTAGGAAAAATGTTAGTTGGAGATGGACCAAGAGACATCAGGATGCATTTGACATGCTGAAAAAAGCATTAATAAGCACCGATACTTTGGCATATTACAATCCTAAGGCAGACACTAAAGTTGTTGTAGATGCAAGTCCTGTTGGTCTAGGTGCTATACTGACACAGAAGCAACCCGATGGATCTTACAAACCTGTAGCGTATGCTAGTAGACGAAAAGAGGTATTCACAAACAGAACGCGAGGCACTTGCAGTAGTTTTTGGTTGTGAAAAATTTCATATTTACATATATGGAATGAATTTTGAGATTGTAACGGATCATAAACCGTTAACATACATTTACTCGACAAAGTCAAAACCGCCAGCAAGAATCGAACGTTGGATCATGAGACTGTAAAGATACAAGTTCAAAATTACATATACTCCAGGTCCGAAAAATGCTGCAGATGTACTTTCGAGATTATGCCAGAACTTTAGGAGTCAACAATGTAACGTAGCAGATGAATATGCGAATTACATTGCAGAAAACGCTGTACCGAGAGAGCGTTAACTATTGAGGAAATTCGAAAGAAATCGTCAGAGGATCGGGAAATTACCGGAATAATGAGATGGCTCAATACAGGTAAAGGAATACTAAGTGGACGTATCAAACCGATAGCATCGGAACTATCTGTAGTGAATGGCATAGTACTGAGAGGATCTCGCATATTGATGCCAAAATCACTTCAGAAAAATACTATTCGCTTAGCACATGAGGGACATCAAGGAATAGTCCGTACAAAAACAGCGACTTCGTGAAAAAGTTGGTGGCCAGGTATAGACACTGAAGCCGAAAAATATGTAAAATCATGCGCACAGTGTCAGTTACTTGTCAATAATCAAAGACCAGAGCCAATACGACCGACAAAACTACCGATTGGGCCATGGCAAGAACTAGCTATAGATCTAATGGGACCATTTCCATCAGGAGAACATCTATTAGTAGTTGTTGATTATTATTCAAGATTCCAAGAGGTCGCAATTATGAGGAAGATCACTAGTGAAATGATCATAACTCATTTGGAAAATATGTTCGCGAGGCATGGAATACCGTATAGTGTACGTAGTGACAATGGTCCACAATTTGTATCAAAAGAATTCAAACAGTATTTGTGTCTTAACGGAATTAAGCACATACGTACAACTCCATATTGGCCTCAAGGAAATGGTGAGGTAGAGCGTCAGAATCGCACTTTGTTAAAGGCAATACGCGCCGCGAATGCAGAGGGAAAAGACTGGAAAAAGGAATTAACATACTTTTTTGTTAGCATATAGGTCTACTCCTCATGCAACAACAGGAAAGAGTCCAGCAGAACTGTTATATAATCGCAAAATTCGTACTAAAATGCCAGAAATTGCACAAGAAACAAAAGATGATAAAGTGAGAGAATATGATGCGAAACAAAAGGATAAATATAAGCAAAATGCGGATCAGAACCGAAAAACTGTTGAAACAGATATTGTAGTAGGTGATACAGTTGTACAACGTACACCAGAGAAAAACAAACTGTCAACTAATTTCGCGCCAGAAAAATTACATGTGAAGGAGAAAAATCGTAATGCAGTGACATTAGAGAGTGAAAATGGTACTTTGATAAAACGTAATTGCTCAGCTGTTAAGAAATATGTTACTTCAGATGAGACTGTTCAAGGTCAAGGTGATGAAATAGAAAATAATGATATAAACAATGACCATACTGAAACAACTCTTACAAAGTACGCCAGACCGTTACGTGTTCGGAGATCACCTCAATATTTGAATGATTATGTGCAGAAATGAACTTGTACATTAATAGTTTAATTGTTTAATTATAGAACATTTGGTTCAGTAATACTAGATGTGTAGACTGTAAATACGTGTGTTCATAGTGTTAAACGTGCAAGTAACATTCATTCATAGATACTGGACATTTGAAACATGACTCTGTTTTGGTCAATTAATTAATTCTTCAGTTTGTTATCAATCTAAGGTGAAGAGGGATGTAATGTTCTTATCTGAAATATCAGTTTGTCATCCTGACCTATTCTAATGTAGCCACTGCAATGGTCATACACAGTTTAATGTTTTATTTGATAATGTTTAATGTTGACAGCTCTGTGGCTACCGAAGTTATGTTAAATGTAAATAGTTAGTTAGAAATAAAGCATGTAATAGGACAGACGTTCTGGTGTTTATCTGTGTATGCTTAGAGCATGTTCTATTAAGACTAATAGAGACATTACACTAGAGTTATTTAGTTTCAATAAAGCAGTATGCTGCAATCTCTATCACATGTGTTTAAGCATTCTTGTCAACAGATGTAGTTATCATATTACCATAATATTTGCATAACAGCTTTTACGACATGCAGTCAAAATAAAATATCGCATTGATACTCAAAGCTCGAGTTAAACGCGACCATTAAGGATAAGGTACATCTGTAAAAGTTACGACTTTAATACAACTGTGCAGTGTAGATGAAAATAATATCTCTCAGTTCACTTTCTGCTACCTCTACAGATATCGCAAGGGTATCGTAATTGATAAGACATCAGTTAAACAGTTTCACTTAGGTAAGTGTTAAAGGTAGTAAATAGCTAGTAATTATTGTTTTGTTTTTTTGTTCTCTTTATTACTATTATTATTATTATTATTATTATTATCATTATTATTATTATTATTATTATTATTATTATTATTATTATTATTTTCACCCAATTCTAGCGAAACAAGTACATTTCATCCGATATCTCTTTACGTCATCTTATTCGTCTTTTTTGGGTCTACCATGTTGGACCCTTTAGGTACCATGACTATTCTTGTAGTTTTTCATTCTCGTATATATATATATATATATATATATATATATATATATATATTATATATATATATATATATAATTATATAATTATACAACTGCAAACTATTCAGTTTAGGTTACTTTTAGAAAAATATAAATAGCCGTGGGAACGAGTGTTGCTGAATACCAAATTTAAGATTGATATCTGCAGTTTCTTTTCAGTCTGGTAGATGCTATCTTTGGCTTCTTTCTGTGTCTTCTTAGAGGGCCCTATGGAGAAGGTTGTCACAGAAAATAATTTTTCCAATTCACAGATCACGAAATATAATTTTTCCAATTAACAATTAATAAAAAGTAAGGAAGACTGAATAAGAGTAGGGGTTGATTCGGAACACAATGTAAACATATATCTTACATTATATAATCAGGCATCTGAAACAGCATTCAGATTAATAACGCAAAGAAAGAGCGCAAACATATCGGAAATATGATGATATCGATCGCAGGTCGCGGGTAGAGGTATCGACGCATCTCCGAAGTTCCAGTCACAATTTTTGTCACTAGAACGCTTATCAAGGACTTAAATTCACGAAGAATGTAAAATACCTTTGGCAAATCACGAGGAACGGGGGCTGTAATGATCACGCGTCACAGAAAATAAAACTAATCATCATCAAAGTTCACAACAAATAAATATCGCCGAACACGAAGAACGAAAATAACCCATTAAGGCCCTCTTCTTAGGAAAGCACACAGACTGCGTAACAACATGTGTTTACTGCAACATTGTTACAATTTTCACTTACTCTGCTATTTCACGGGATGTCTACAGCTATGTTCTTACTTGTAATCTTCATTCTGCAAAGGACTTCAAATGCTGCCACGGTACTCTCTCTGGTTATGTTTGGCAAAAAAATTATGACAAGGATTCGTTCCTCACTTATTTTAAATTTGATTTTAATTTGACTGTGTACTCACGGTGAGTGTGACAGGTCGACAGGGGATGTTTTCTCCTCCATGGCACCTGATCCCAACTCTTTTTTTCAAGAGGTCCGTGTTTGTCAATTTTTTTATCAGATATGTACCTATATCCTGAACATAATAATGATTTATACCTTGGTATCTGATATTTATATTAGTAAAACAGGATTTTGTCAACTAGTTTTCCTTGTTTATTTCGTTATTTATCTACCCCACCCCTAGAAAATGATAAAAAAATAAAACTAAATATTGCTATTTCTTGTAGAATCATGGTTTAAAGGGACATTAGCTGTATATTGTTCAATAAAGGTTTTTTTTTCCATTTTTACTACTTAGATTGATATACAATAACAAAAAATAGATATACAAAGGCATAAAAATTCTTAAATTCCTATACACATATTTTGCGAAAATTGCCTGAGAAACCCAAGTTTGTCAATTTTCATTTGCAATTGACTAACTCAATCTTACTTTTTGTATATAAATACCACACTGAACCTGGCCTTATTTTCACAAAATATATAGGGATATAAGATTTTTATGCCTGTGTTTATCTTTTATTTGTTATTGTACATCAATAACAAGTAGAAAAAGTTGTAAAAAAACGAAATAATTTTTTGTGGAAAACGCAGTTAACGCTCCATTAAATCAGATCTCAATACTACTGTAATCGCTGTCACAAGTTACTAAATTCAATATGAATCATATTACCGCAATCCTAAAATGGCATTGTCGTTCAATGTTGATAATTTATCTTGTCAATTACAACAGAAATGTCAAATGTACATCTTCCCATGACAATAGTACACTATTACAGGAAATTAGTCCATTTATATCATTATATTGTTTGAACCAATGCTGCAGCATCACTATCTTCCAAAGTATGTGAAACTTCAAATATTAGCAAGAATGTCAATCCCACTATAACCAATTCTGGCATTATTTAATTATGAAAACAAAATGCGACAAGGTTTCCGAGCGAATATATTTGACATATATGTTAATTGTATGTATTTTATATAATTATATATAACTCCTCTTAGGAAACACTAGGGGATTATGTTATATGACTAAAACTTTGGACGGCATTTATCCGATTCAGTAAGTAAGCTTTCACTCCGTTACCATGGCATTTGCAGAAACGTTTCGCCACGTACCGTAATACCTCACGTTTTCATGTCATAAATCAAGTACCTCCAACACATATGATCCAACTGCTACTAAACGCTCCATATTTAAAATAAGAGAACCATTGATATTTGTCTACGTTGCTTAATGGTTAATTAAAACTTAACTATTTGATATCAACATGTGTGGATGTTATTCTCAGAAACTCGTGGATTTACAGAATATTGTTCCTCTATTCTAGTGATAATATCGCGCATTTTCATTGGTCTGATATTATTGTTACAGAAATACAGAGACCATGGCGATCAACGTTCCTGGTTTAATCGGGGTCATTGTTTTCTACATCGCCATTTTAGTAATTGGACTATTGGCAGGAAGGAAGAAATCCAACTCATCTGACAGCCAGTTTCTTGCCAATAGAGACCTGGGCTTGTTTGTAGCCAGTTTTACTTCCGCCGGTAATACATTTTTGTGTACTATTTTGGAATTTTAAATATGTAATAAACAATAACTTTTCTTGAAACTATCCTTAAAAATCAGTAAAAATATAGAACTTCACTATAAACAGTAAGTAAATCATAGACACTTGTTATAAAAATGTTACTTTATTCATCGATTCATTGTTCAACCATAATAAATTTTGGAAAACATCTCCATTTTAAAAAATATAAAACAAAATTTCTTGCTGAAAAAAACCAAAGACTTCTTGTTTGTATATTCAAACTTTTGTAACAAATTATATCTAAATTCTACTTTCCTCGCCAAAGAGTTTTACTCACAGATTATTATCTCTAATAATATTTTGGTACATATTACATATTTTTGCCATATGCAGATATAAAGATTTCCTAAAATTGAATCCTTTATGGTGTCATATTTATCTGACTACAGTCACTAAATTTATGAGTGTAAAAACATACCAGGTTAAGCATTGCTATATGAAAATAAAACAAGTACCTGTCAATGTAGATTTGCTTTATTCTGTAAATGATGCGGAGATTATGTCAAATGCAAATTTAAACATAAAATATATACATAAGCACGGCTGCCTGAATGGATACCTATAACTTTTATGTAGATTTATATTTGAAATAGACATCTAATTACACAATGAAGAGATTTGATTCTCTCACTTAAATGTCATGTTTTAGTTTTTGAACTTACTAGGTGGGCGGTAAATGCAAAAATTAAAAACATGACAACTTAATTTGTGTATTTACCACGCACCTAGTAAATTTGAAAATTAAAACATGACATATACTTTAGATTTACCCATTCATTCCGGGGCCGAGTGGTTAGAGCATAGCTCGTCAGACCATGAAGTATCTCAACTCTAATCAGCACGGGTTCGACTCCTGCTGAAACCTAAGCTGATTTTGTGAGAAAGACTGCAATTTATTTGCGGATTACACCGTAACTGGATCTCTCTTCCACCATCAAAAACTGACCCCATCATATAACTGGAAAATTGTTGAGTGTGGCATAAAACAACATTCAAAAAGCAAACAATCAATTCATTTCAAATTACGATCCACTTTGTTATATAACAAACTATCCAATATTAGATTTGTCAATCGGCAGAGAGAGAGAGAGAGAGAGAGAGAGAGAGAGAGAGAGAGAGAGAGAGAGAGAGAGAGAGAGAGAGAGAGAGAGAGAGAGAGAGAGAGAGAGAGAGAGACAGACAGACAGACAGACAGAGACAGACAGACAGACGATATGGATGTTAGGTGTATTGATTAGAGCAAACCAAGAACGTTAAAATAAGCTCTACATCTGCACATACTTGTATCGATAAGTACACTATTTTAGCAACAATGGTTGGTGGAGCTTATATAAATGGCACGGCGGAAACTATGGGAAGGGACGGTCTCGTCTGGACGATAGCACCTATTTGTTACAACATTGGAATCGTTTTAGGTAAGTATTGACCTTAAATGTGTTAGGCTAGATAATACTTGATGCTTTCAAACATACATTGTTTCACACAAGATATGAAATGTAAATACCAATAATCTTTCGAGTGAGACTTGAAGCCCATTTCTCATGTTACTCAAAATGCTATGCCTTTATAAAATCCCAGATCCGTAGCGCAGGTCCAAGTTTTTACCTCTTTCAAATACAAGATACCAAGGTATAAGTCTTCAGGACGCCTGGTTAAAATTGAACAGTCAGGGATCTCTGAAAATCAACAGATGGAATCAGTGACCATGGAAGAGAAAGCATCCCCTGTTGACTGTTCACATCCGCAGTCCACAGTCAAATCCAAATAAAATACTGAGGATAACGAATCAAAGTAAACGGCTTTTACACACAATCCTATACAGTCAGTATTATGTTTTATGCAAATGTAAAATGGGTGCTACTTTATATGGATTCATCGTGAACACCTGGGACTGTAAATGGTTGTAAAACAGTTTTGAGCAGGTGTCCATCAAGACTTGGAAAGAAAATATTAATTCTATTATACCTGCAAAACAATAATACTTAACTTGCTTTACTGGAAGTTTTCACAAAATTTAGGGAAATTTAAGAATTTTCATGAAATGACTAGATATATGGTGTAAATCTTGTTATTATACGTCAATATAACAAAATATCTTTGAAAATATTAGGAACTCAATAGTTTGTAGTGTTGGTAGTTTATTGATTTGTCGTACACATAAAAAATGTACATGTACAAATAATAAAAAAAAAAACCTTCAAATTACATAATTTACTACTACTACTACTACTACTACTACTACTACTACTACTACTACTACTACTACTACTACTACTACTACTACTACTACTACTACTACTACTACAACAACAACAATTACTACTACTACTACTACTACTACTACTGCTGCTACTGCTACTTAGAAATACGCCAAATTGCGTCTAAACTCTATGTAGGATACTTGTAATAACATGTTTCCTCTTTTTAGAATTGAACATATTTACTTTTGGACAGACCATTAAACCCATTTTTATCATTTTAGCTGGAACTATCGTTGCCCCAAAGGTACGACGTGCTGGCTATACAACCATATTCGATCCGTTGCAAAACAAATATGGGATGAAGATGGGAGCTCTTTTGTTCTTCAATGAACTTTTGGCGAATCTATTTTGGGAAGCAGCGATACTGGGAGCTTTAGGTAAATCGATATAAATCGACTTTTTTGGAGTCATTTTCTTTTCCTGTCAATTAATATCCAATTTACCATTTGCAAGGTCAAAGTGAATGTGAAACTGAAGGTCATAATCAAGTCATGTTGTTAAGAGATAAGATGGGCATTTTGAAGCAAGAATTCAAACTTTAGATTTTATTCATCCACTTATGTTTTTTGGTTTCAGTGGAATATGGATGGTCAGAAACTATCACAATATCAGATGTATAGTCTAATCATTATCTGTATACATGCAGTGTTTGTGGTTTATTCTTTGTATTTACAGGATCTTCTCTTTCCCTCATCCTTGACCTGGATATGAACATTGCTGTGATCGTGTCTGCCTGTGTAGCCGTCGTCTATACTTTCTTTGGTGGCCTTTACTCGGTGGCTTACACAGATGTCATCCAACTAATATTTATTTCCATTGGACTGGTATTTGTACAATTTCAGTTTTACTTATTTCTTTATATTGCTATATTGCTAATGTATTAAGTTACATCATCCATGTCTAATAGCATAACGTATTAATCCGTCTGTGGCCGAGTGGTTTGATATATTAACAGTTAAAACAATTCAGTACCCTGATGTGACGGATTTTCAACGATCTAAGGACCCTTCAAATGACCCGATGGTAACGGAGACGTAATGAAATTGTCGACTTAAACATATTTGGATTTGACTGTGAACTCACGGTATGTGTCAACAGGGGATGCATACTATTTCATTTCAACTGATCCCACCTTTTGATTCCCAGATTAAATTATTGACACGGGGATATCGAAAACCGCGTTTGATGTCAACGTTCCGCAAATTTTACGGTCAGTGTAATAATTTTGTTTGCGATTACTCTGTTACACTAGATGAAATGTTGAGTGGCCTTTTTGTTGGCGGTTGTTGAGACGTCTGTACCAATTGAGACAAGGATTCGTATTTTATCTGGAATTGACTGTGGACTTGTTTCGGATCATCTGCGAGAAACAATTTATTTTTCCTGTAAATACGACAAGTGAAAATCTTGTTGACTGGGTTTTAATTATGCCACCAATCACTGCATGAAATGCATATCCATATATATATATATATATATATATATATATATATATATATATATATATATATATATATATATATATATATATATATATATATATATATATATATATATATATACATGTTTATGATAAATTGCTTAAACGGAAGTCATGCTGCCTTTATTCATCTCTGAAGCTGCATACTATTATGACAAACTGCATAAAATGCGTATTCATATATAAGTATATATACTTGTATATGATAAATTGCTTAAATGGAAGTCATGCTGCCTTTATTCATCTCTGAAGCTGCATATTTTTATGACGGAACGGACCAACTCGGAAAAGGTGCGGTACATACAGGAAATCAGAAAGTATATATTTTATAAGTCAAGAAAAACATCACATTTGTCAACGATATGTACAAAATTGGTTTTCTCTCTTGAACATTTTATTCAGTAATTTTTAGCGTATGAAAATGTATTTTTTTTTAATTTCAGACTCTGGCATTACCGTTTATATATACTAATCCGGCTGTGCATATTTCATCGGTCTCTGGCACTTGGCTTGGAAAGCTGCCGAGCAATATGTCCGGATTTTATATCGATGTAGCGTTTTTATGTATCTTTGGTGGAACAACATGGCAGGTATATTCATTAAAAGAATTTATAACTTTTAATGAAGTATTAACGACAAAAAATCTCAAATAAAGATATATACTTCATAATTACCATTGATCCTCATAGAAAATAAATTGTATCTCTGTACGTGTATATCAAAAGAGTATAGACTTCGAAATATGTTTAGATTGATGGATACATTATACTCGAATATTTGAACTTTTTCAAATTCTATAAACGAAAGTCTAACCATGAATTGGTTTGGTCACCTGAGTCGAAATATCAAATACAAACTTAAACAAATTATTGACTTCTTCTTATTATTTATGGGCCAATTTTAATTTGGCAGGAACTATACCTATTTGAGGCAATAATACGTTTTCGAACAGAATGTTTTAATAGTAGCTTCAGTCGTGTCAAAATGGAGCAAAACGGAGTATATATTTAATCATTTTTTCTCTCTTGAACCAATATTCCTTTCAAATTTAGGTGCAATTTTATATATAACGCCCCTCAAAACTTATCTTTATGTTTATAGATAAATTCAATAACTTAAGACGAATTATATCATGATCATTCCAAAGTTAAAAAGTCGTTTGGTCAAAAGTTCAGGGAGCAGCACCGTAAATTTAAAATAAAATGTTTTGATAATTTACTCAAGTTTGGGAATATTATCATCCTGGCCTTCCGGTGGTCAATCAGATCAGGATTAGCCAAAAGTTTGAGACTAAAATAATTCTGAAAAGTTTTATGGTGCAAGGCTCTAGTCATAGGTAAGTAAGTAAACAGAAGATATAATTTTGTCGTCAACTTGTACACATTAGACTGTGTCTGAAGACCAAATG
>BROG01000784.1:122500-207500 GCA_030159075.1 Atrina japonica | reverse complement strand
AGATTTTCCTGTCGTTTTGAAATATCCATACTTTGATGAAACTTCAAACATGCAACTTTTTCCATACAAGACATTCTCCATGTTGTGCACATTTGTCATAATTATTTCCGTATCCTATATGACAGACTTTGTTTTTAAACGCAATATACTTCCAAAACGATATGATATTTTCAAGTGTTTCCAAGACGTTCACACTATTGACGAAAGCAGACAGAAAGAGGATCATACTTCAATCCAAATGCATCAAGTGAGGAATAAAGCAGAGGAACAAACACTTCTTCATGGAAAGACAACATTAATTGAAACATAGTTTTGCTATCTGTGTGTTGTATTATTTTTATTATAAATCAAACATTGATACATCAAAACAATGAGCTGAAGGAACCAGAGAACAATAAAACCATCAGCATATTTGTTGTCCTTTATCAACAGTAGCGATAAAACTGCAGAGTTAGGCTTTGAACCTAAACATCATCATCAACAACAATAACACAAGAACGAAGACGACAATTACAATATACATACTCTTTACTGGTCGATATCAGAGAAATCTACCCCAGAAATGCAAAATCCAACAATATTAGTTGGTTCAATGATACTATGTATATATATACTCATGTACGGCTAACGTTGAAATATATATTATACATAGTCTGGAATAAAAATACATTTTATCACTGTATTGAATTATCTCTTTGTAATTTAACTCTATTTATAATAATCTGAAAATTTAATGGTTTTGACATGGAAACTATAAACAATTATACACCTCTTAAGATATTTATATTATCTTAAAACTTATTATATTTTGGAGCATGTGACGTTCAGAATATTTCTATGAAGGTGGTAAAACATATTCATGTAACCAAAAGGTACCGACAAAGATCATACTTCTGAACATTGTTATAGCACGCCAAAATCACATTAATTGAATTAAACCTATTTTTTCTACGTTAAACACAGTTTTCTGCTGTTAAACCTAGTTTTTCTCAGTGACACACATTAACTGGAGAAAAACTAGGTTTAACTGCACCAAAATGACAAAAATACGTTAAACCTAATTTTTCTCCAGAAAAACCTAGTTTAACTGACAAAAACTATATTTAACTGCACCACGATCACATTAATAAGCACTAATATGATTTTGGCGCAGCTAATTCTAGTTTTTCTCAGTTAAATCTAGCTTTTCTCCAGTTAATGTGGGTTACGAGAAAAACTAGGATTAACTGGAGAAAAATTATGTTGAACTCGTAACCCAGATTTAACTGAAATAAACTAGGTTTATCTTGAGAAACACTAGGATAAACTCATTGTTGTAATTGCGGCGTGCTACATCAGTTAAACCTGGATTTGTTCAATTAAACCTAGTTTATCTATAGTTAAACCTAGATTTCCTCAGTAACCCACATATTAACTGGATAAAAAGTAGCTTTAATTGAGAAAAACTAGGTTTAACTGTGTTTAATTTAGTCTTTCTCCAGTTAATTTGGGTTACGAGAAAAAGTTAGGATTAACTGGAGAAAAATTAAGTGTAACTCGTAACCCAGATAAACGGAGAAGAACTAGGTTTAACTGACAAAACTCCGTTTAACCGGAGAAAAAATAAGTTTATCTGAGAAAAACTAGGTTTAACTCATTAATGTGATTTTTGCGTGTCATACATAATAAAAATTATTAATAAAACATCACAAATATACTAAAAATGTCCGACAAAAAACACGCTCTCACAGGAATATATATATATATATATATATATATATATATATATATATATATATATATATATATATATATATATATATATATATATATATATATTGGGTATAAAATGTGATTGCTTATATAAAGTCTATGAGAAAATGTATCTGCTGGTTACTGGTCAATATAAAACTGTATAATGTTTCAGGTCTGTTAAAATTGCGAATGGCATAGGATAGGACCATTAAAATAATATTTATAACTTCCTATTTTGTACTACCAAAATTTTCAATTGAAAAAAACTCTTAAAAGATAAAATAAGTTGGTTTTCGTAAATAAAATTTCTATAAATTAAATCATCAGTTGACCTTGACCGAAAATTCATTTTCGTTTCGATACATTTCAGTTTCTGTTATTGATTTATTTTCAAATTTGCAAATTTTGATAATACTGAAAAATGACATATACACATACCTATATCTGGCGACCAGTGACTTACATATACACCAAGATAATCAGAGTCATTTCATGTGTCATTTGATCACGAGACAATTCGAAAATAACTTGCTTGATAACCTACCGGGTTTCTTGTACTTTTAAACTATATGAGCTGTCAGCAAAGGTAATTTTTAAAATTGTCTAAGAAACAATAAAATACATGTACTATAATATAATTCAAACTATCACCAAACAAGACATTACCTACATCAAATTAGATATAAGAACGGTCGTTTGACTCTCAGAAAAAAAAATATCCATAAGAGGAGCATGCCCTGGCATAACGTATAAGTTGTAAAATGAAAAGCATATACAGGGGGAAACGGCATATTTCTACTCATTGAAACAGTTAATATCATGTCTAGAAAACAATTATGTTTAATACAGTTCCGTGTTTATTTTTTACTTTCACTGAATATTTCTATTTACTGAACATAAAACATGTATTGCTTTTTTGAAAATTATAAAAGCATAACAGAGAGGTAAAATCTATATGAGAATTTCGTACTGGAACTGTATAGAACCAACGCATTGAAGTATTGAATTTTTTCAATCAATTACCACTACTGAGTTTTTTGACTCATTATTAATCTCATAGGCAGGAGAAAACGGCATATCACTACTAATACAGATATTGTTTGTCATAAAGCGAGGTTTTAAGTAGACCGAATTGACAAGGGCAAGCAGATTTATTGTTTTTTTTTGTTTTTTTGTTTTTTTTTTGTCTCATTGATAAAAAAACCCAACAGGGTACATCTGGCCGAGGTAATTTTAAAATTCTGGATTATCTATAGACAGGACGTCATCGATGTACCTGTTAGTAAATTCTCCCGCTTTCGAGGGGGGTGGCATTAACTTTCTAAACGACTAAACCTAAGCTAGAGGGTCAATTTATGGTTGTAATATAGTGACGTCATTTAGACGGGACAACTTAACATAATACTGCAACGTCTACTTCACCGTATCAGTAAATTCAATGAAGATTAAACGAGTGCATATCCGGAACAGGTGAAAAAACCAACTAAGTACAGTGTAAACCAACTTTGCTTTGCAGGGAGTGGGGCAGTGTCAAGTGACGACAAATTGTCTCATTAGTTTTGCTATGTAATAGTTCTCTACAAATACTGGAAGACTGAATTACATGTAAACCAATACTCAAGAGTTGAGGCATTGACATGCTAGCTGATCATATTACGATAAAGAAATGACTTTGATGATAAGATGCAAAGGTTCTTGCACTTTTAAATTTTCGATATCGTTCATGTTGCACATAATTCGTTGGGAAAACAAAATGAAAACGAGCACTCGTTTACTATCGAAAAGACGAATTTATTAATTCCCTGTATTTAAAAGAAAGAAAGCTATGAAGTTTCTAACTGTAAGAGACACCAAATATAGACAAGCACTACATAATCAAATTAAACGTTTTAAAACATTTGTTGTTTGTTTGTTTATTGTTGTTTAACGTCCCACTCAAGAATCTTTCACTCATATGAAGACGTCACCAAATGCCGGTGAAGGGCTTCAAACTTTGGCCTATGCTCGACACTTACGGCCATTGAGCAGTGAGGGTTCTTTAACGTGCCGACACCTACTGTGACACGGGACCTCGGTTTTTACTGTCTTATCCGCAAGACAGGAAACCAACCTGCCGCCGGCTGGACTCGAGCTCACGACCTCATGACCAAGAGTCGAGCGACTGAGCCATGCCGGCTCTTTTAAAACATTTCGACTGCATGAATGTGTATAAAAACTTCTGTTTGAGCTGTGTTTTTTCTATCATTAATTTTATTTTCATTTTCATAGTAATAATTGGGTGGTTTTTTGTGTGTGTTTTATTATTATAGTTGTACATTGAAACAATTTTTGAAAATTTATATATTGAGTGCTGACTCCTAATACAGAGCTAGAAATGAAGTCAACGCATGCAAATGCTGTTTGTGGCCATAAAAAAGGCAAATTACTATAATGTCATTACAATGACTCTTAAATATAAACAGTCAACAGGGAAAAAGCTAGTATATTAATAACGTGACAATTGGACGCATATAAATCTATGGAAAACCATAAACTTTGAATGCAATGAAGAAAGGACAAGAAAACTTTAAGAATTTCACTGAACGTATGTATGTACGTGTATTTCAAGATAACAAAATTATCAAGATAAGAGGATCTAATTCGTGGTTCCACGGGTCATATAGCAGCTAAAATATGTATAAATTGAACACAATCTATGTGAATCGTCTGTGGATCCATAGAAAACTGTGAATACCAACATGAAATTTGTTGTATTTTGCACAATAGCTGCTTTTGTATTAGGTAAGACAAACAAACATGTATATATATTAAATTTTTCCCGCGATTCGTTAGAAAAGCGGAAAATCTTGTATTTTAAGCGATTCCTGATGATAATATATCCGTGTGTTATTTATGGTCGAATGGTTAGACCAATCGGGCGTAAGGAAATCGATGATTTCCTACAGGTATAAGTAATTGGTCATTCTCTAGCCGCCACGTTAAACGTCAAACTTAAAGCTCACCTTATATTTATGTTATGAATAAAGATGTACAGATATATTGCCAAGTTTCAACAAATTTTTGTTCCAAAAATGTTTTATTTATCTCTGCTTTCCTCTGGGCTTGTAAAACGTGTTATTCACGTATATATTGCGTAATGGTATATTATAAAACATGAATCGGCTATGGCGATGGAAATTAATGTTTTGTCAATTTTGCATAAAAATGTATTTGATAATCAAATAAATATACTGGCGTCCATTTTGCTGTGGCGCTGTCAGTAAAATGTTGTTTGCTTGTTTGTTCCTATATTGGATCAGAGGTAGAATATATATATATATATATATATATATATATATATATATATATATATATATATATATATATATATATATATATATATATATATATATATATATATATATATATATATATATATATATATATATATATACAATTGATGTTACATTTGTTTTTAGCTCATGTCCATTCTGAATCATGTAACCTGGGTTCAGAGTGTTCAAACACGCACTGCAATTCTCCTTATGAAATACATTGTGTAGATGGACAATGCACGTGTACACTTTCAAGTGGACTCGGTATGTATCAATCTCGGAGACATTTCACGTCAAAGTGATATTCATATTGGAATCATAATACTTCTTACGTTGTTATACGGGTGAATATCCGTGTGACAATGTGGAAAACGAATTTGTCACCTTTTTGAACATTCATAAAAAAAATAGAGAAGCATGCCTCATGCTATGTTCTAGTAAGTTCATCAACTCTTTCACTGATACAGACAAACCCTATTCAATATCAGTATTTGGGCTGTTACATGTTTCCAATCATAGCGTCGCGTGGCAATCACATGACATCACAGATACAGTACCGCGCATCAGTCAGTAAATACGGATATATATATATATATATATATATATATATATATATATATATATATATATATATATATATATAGTAAAACCTGCTATAGTGACCACCTCTATATAAGGATCACCTGTTTATAAAGGTCAGTTTTTTCCAGTCCCTTGACTGCATACTTCAACTCAATTGAACCTGTTTATACGGGTCACCTGCACATAAGGGTCAATATTTTCTGGTCCCGCGTGTGGCCCCTATATACAGGTTTCACTATATATATATATATATATATATATATATATATATATATATATATATATATATATATATATATATATATATATATATATATATATGTATATATATATATATATATACCGTCTGATCAGGTACATACGGTGAGATGGTTCGTCGACTCACCAATATAAACACGTAGATTATATTCAAAAGAGTGACGGTGTTGATTATTTTTACCTCTCTCTCGCTCTCTCGCTCTCTCTCTCTCTCTCTCTCATTAATCGTACATGTCTACCATTCCCGTGACATTTGTTTTCGTTATTTCGTAATAGCTTGCAGTGGATTACAAAATTGTTTGGATTTATCAAATTGGAATTGTCCAAGTAATCGACGTCACTGCATCGACAACGTCTGTAGGTGTAGAAGATTATGGTATGTAATACACACTTTGATCTTAAATGTAATATGAAAATAAGAAAAAAACCATTATGTAACATTCATTAAGTCGTATTCTATAATGAGTAATATTTTCTTCAGAATGTGTCTTACAACTTCGTTTCAATATAAAATCGTATGTTGAAGTCTAAATATACATCTATTTCAGATCTACAGGAAACAGGAAGTCAAAACCTGATTATGACACTGACTTGTCAATAAAGACGGTGCCTAGCATCAACATGAATACTAGTATCTGCTTGTTTCTTAGTTGTATTTCCTCCAAAGCACCTGATCCCATCCCTAGATTTCCAGAAGTCCGTATTTGTCCAATGTTCACTAGATTTTTATATTTGTATCCTGGCCATCCAGAATATTAATACTTTGAGATTTTTGTAATATTTAAATGTAAAATGTCTACTGTTTAATACCAAAGTGCGGTATTCATTCCCTGTTCAATATTGGACAAACACGGACCTCTGAAAATCTAGAGGTGGTATCAGGTGCTATGGAGGAGTAAACATCCCCCACTGACCGGTCACAACCATCGTTATTCCACAGTCAAATTCAATGAAATAAGTGAGGAACGAATCATCGTCACAACAGAACTCATAGGGGTCCCCCAAATAGCACCATTTTAAAATATCTCCATTTTGTGACGCAATGATCAGATGTCTTTTAAATTAGGTTTGCATGATTGTTAATATCTTCTAAGTTTGCGAATAAAATTCAAATTTGTCCATAAACGAATCAATAGGGGTGCTTCAAATAAGTAAAATTGAAGAAGTACCATTCAACAATCAAAACTCAAGTCCATTATTACACGACGAATTAGATGTGCAAATGGTCTCAACATGAAGAACAAATACGAATCCCATACGGGATAAGACCAGGTGTCCGGAAGGAGTCAGCGTCTTCTGCTTGCATGCCACACTCGTCGCAAATGTTCCAAGGAAACCTTTCTAGTTCGATGAACGGGTCATATTCGGTAAAAAGGTCAAGTTTGGTGATGAGGTCAAGCATGATTGGTGAAACGGAGTCACTGTCTGTGGCCGTGATCCAGAATACTATCTAATATCTCTGAGACGTAACTTTATGTAAGTAGTTTATTGGCTAGTCGTTTAGCTCTCAGAATAAAACATTCATAAGAAGAGCATGTCCTGGCATAACGTATAAGTTGTGAAATGAAAACGTCATAGGCAGGGGAAGATGGAATATTACTACTTAGAAACGGGAAGTTTGTGATATGGAAATTGAAATCGTCTCGTTTGTCATAGAGGGATGTATGAAGTTGACCGTCTTTACCAATCGACAGGAGTAAATCTAGGTAAGAAGCAGATGTGTTGCTCTCTGTCGTCTCATTGATCTCTAGCTCAACAGGATACATCTGGCCGAGGTAATTCTGAAATTCTGAATTATTTATGGACAGAACATCGTCGATATACCTACTAGTAAAATTGAACCGAGATGCTAACTGTTTGTTTCCTTTGGAGAGCAGAGATTGTATGAATTCCGCTTCATATGAATACAAAAATATGTCAAGAGAGGTGCACAATTGGTACCCATTGGAATGCCGACAATCTGTTGGAAAACTTTTCCCGCAAAAACCACGAAGATGTTGTCTACTAGAAACCCCAGCATCTTGATAATATCGTCTTTAGTGTACTTGTTATTGGAATCAGAGTGTTCCTTGACAAAATAAGGTTCTTCATGACCTGACACCAAATATTTATATCTGCGATTTCCATTTTTGTATACAAAAGAAATTGTATAATAGATGTTAATCTGTTTTTGAGTTTTTGGTGAGGGATTGATGTGTAAAGGGTCGAAAAATCAAAAGACTTGATGCTTGTAATATGTTTGAAATTTGGAGATTTTAAATGTTCCAACAATTCCTTTGAATTCTTTAGGATCCACATTTAAATGCGCTTCTTGAGTAGGCCGTTATACAGTACTTCTGAAGACCTTGTTTAATATGTGTTAGAAGTTTGGTAAGCAAAATAGATAAAGGCTTGGTGGAACACTTAGATGACCCCGCAATGAAGCGGTGTTTATAGTGATTTGTGCATCCTCGGAATCCAATACATATATGGTAATTCAAGCTCCGTGTCCTCTTGTGGGTATTCCAAACGAAGCGAGAACGGATTTATGGTTAATTAATATTTCAGAGGTAGAGAAATCGGTTAAATAACATGGAGCACAGCGGTAAACAACTGACTTATAAACACAAAACCGATTGACTTTTTGTACACTAAGATATATGAAAAAGTTGTTAGGGATTATTTTAGGATCATAGTGACAAAGTTTCAAGGTCATGGAGGTCAAATACCAAGGTTAAAATTTCTGAAATTCCACGTGGGATCTATATATTATCATGGCAACAATTCTCACCATTCATATATCCTTTGTTGCGATCTAATCTAAATCTGTAGAAAATTGACCCGGAACCCGAGTCATTTTTCTCCAGGTACACGTCATTATCTATATGTTAATTGTATGATGCAACTGGACATGTAGGTATACGGATGGCATACAGTTGCAAGCCATTGTGAAAACTGATAAATGCTCATTTTGAAGAAAACTTTAGAAATACTGAAAATTGACTGAGTACATACTCAAATTTTGAGTGCTGTTCTCAACGTGTTATTCATTTTTACATGAAAACCATACGTGTGAACCAGAATTTTACGAGAACGATAAAAATACTAGTAATAATGTGTTTTCTATTCAGTTTGATTAGATCCAGAAATTTACAAACCCCTATAAAGTCAAAATGATAAGTTAAACTTGAGAAGCCCCTTCAGTACATTTGGTGACTTCAATTCGGGTCCCGGGTAATATTCATTTACGCCAGTCTGTCTCTTTTTGTCGGCACGAAGGTTCATTTTCAAATTTTGGTTTACGTAAAATAATGTGAGTTTCTTCTCTCGACTGGTTTTAAGAATTCCGTCAGGTTTTTTTTCTCAATGTGATCTTGAATGATTCCGGTATACTCTGTTTTGCCAAAGTATTTCCATGTGTATGTTTTAGGTCGTTGCCACTGCTGGTGTACCGTTCGAGTCCCCGATGGTAAACATAAACCTAGTACCTGGTATTTCAGTTCCAGCTGATAATCTTATACTAAAGTAATATTTCGCACCGATAACACCATCTAAATTCTTCAAAAACTAACTAAAGATAATCATTTTACAGTGGTTACTTTAGACGGATTTAGCTATATATTTAGACAGCGATATATAAAGCTAATATCTATGTAATTTAGCTTTATATATCACTGATTTATATTTATTTCATGACCTTGTATGATAACTTTTTCTGTTTTAGAAATAATTCATTTTTTATAAATTGAAATTCAAGTGATGAAGTCTAATTGACAGAAACGATTGTCTTGAGCATTATAACTTTGGTATTATGTTTATAATATTTATAACCACTAGGTCGTTGCCACTGCTGGTGGACCGTTTGAGTCCCTGAGTACATAAACCTACAGTACTGGTATTGTGGTACCAGCTGATGATCTTATACTAAAGTAATATTTTGCACCGAAACACCATCTAAATTCTTTTAAAAAAAACTAAGATATTAGTCATATGCAGTAGTTACTTGATATAATGAATACATATAAATATTAAGAAACTATTTCTTTAAAATTCAGTCTAATTTAAAACTGATCTATCACCACTCAGGTTTTCTTGTATGTTGTATCACATCAGAAAACGGAAGCGATGAGAGATCGGTTTTAGTTCGATTGTTTAAAATTATAATATAATAGTACAGTTTATTAGCCTTTAGCCTTTCGGTCAATCGGCACAAAATAGCCTACAAAATTTTGTTACCAATGCAAACATATATTTATGCAATGAAATACATATACAAGTAATTAGTGGCTTGAACTTACATAACGTGAAATAAATGTTATTGTGAATTTTATGTATTTTTAAGACGGTCTATCGATAACTTGATAAGTTGTTCACAGTTAGGGTCAGCTGGCGATCGCGATTCACAGAAACTGGTTATTTATTTTGGTAACAGTAAATAACCAGTTTCGGTTCATCGCGATCGTCAGCTGACCCCACGGATTACAAAACATATTTTTAACAAACATGTTTACATATAAATCACTGGTGCATAGCGATATTCAATATCAAATTATTGACACTCGGTCAGGGTTAAACAAGGACATGTTTTGTTTATTTCTTTGTTTATTTCATTTATATATTATAAAAGTCTATACTTGCTAACAGAAACGTATGTATCTGGTGTCTAGCAACCGATTTTTAACTCCAGTCTCAACAACCAGTGTAATTTTCTTTATCGTCTCCCCTTCATTCAAATATCTGTACATAATTTGATAAGTGTAATAGTGGTGCGATACAGTAAAAAATATAAACATTAGTGAGGGGTACCATGTTGTAAATTTTGTCTTTACTTGGTGGGTGTAAATACAAAATTTACAACAGGACAATTCAAATCATATATGGGAAAATGCTTTTATATGTTTTAAAAACCAGTGGCCAATCCCATGTTATGAATAGGACATAAATTATGTTTAAACTATCATATTTTATATGCAACGGAGTAGTACCAGTATTAATCACCTGTATATCTTTATAGATGTTACACGTGTAAACAGTTCTGCATAAATAATACACAGAAAATCTTGTAAAACAAGCTTTGTCGTTTGTTTGTTTGTTTGTTTTTTAATACTGTTTTAACCAGAGACACATACCTCTATTTCAACCCTTTTACTAGAACTACAGGCCATAATAAACTGTCCAAGGTCCAAGTCCGGACAATAGAATAATCATTAAAGTTATAGATACCAAATTGTAGACCAGGTTAATGAGACAATATACAAATCAGTTGAAAATTGGATACACACAGACCTCTAAAATCCGGAAGTGGCTCATGTGTTATGCATCCCTTGGCGATCGGTCACACCCGCGGTTAGTCCATAGTTCAATTCAAATGAAATAGTTGAGGAATGAATCCTCGTCATAATTGGTCAAGACGATTCTACAATCAATATCCAACAGGTAATTTAACATTTCACTTAGTGAAACACTACATGCAAACAAGGTCATTATACTGACCGTAAAAATTGCGAAATGTTGACATTAAACACGATTTCTGATATCTTTGTGACGACTTATCAGTAAGTGTTTGGTTTTTGTACATGAAATGTTCGTGTGTTGAACACGGCTGGTATATCGGACCATCTACGATTTATAAACACTATATGCATTCGAAAAGGATAAAACTACTTGAATGTGGAAAGTTGACAATAGGAAAGTAAATTATCACGTTGTCGTATAGCTTGGTTGTTAATTCCCGATCTTTGTCCATAGTAAGTAAAATGTTTAAGTCAGAAGCGTATGTATGACATTGTGTGGTGTATCTAATTTCTAGTTCGTCGGAATATATCGCATACACATACGTAAGAAAATTGTCATTATCAATTGACAAAATGTCGTTGATATATCTAAATGTCAAATTAAAGGTCACAACTAATGTTTTTTTTCTTCTGATTCAGAAGCTTTTAAATATGAATAAAGGAACAGGTCCGCTAATAAAGGGGCACAATTGGTTCCCATTGTAATTTCGTGGGTTTCCTGAAAAACATGGTCTCTAAACAGTACTTAATATTCCAGCATCTTTTTATATCAACTACAGTATATTTTTGTGTTGATTCTTCGTGGTGTTGGGGAAATAGGTATCGTGATAACCAATGACTAGGTATATAAATTTCCAGGTACCACTTTAGTGGGGGGAAAAGTCATCACTGATAGTACCAAAACCTCTCTCTTTTCATTTTTATGCATCGTTGTATAATAGTTCAAAAGACGTATGTTTTGACGCTTTGGATTTTAGAAAAATGGTTTGTCTTCTATTTTTCGTAAAGATGTTAGGAATTTTTCGTATATCACAACTGATTTGTACGGAGCCCAGGAGGTGACATACTGGTGAAAAAAATATTCCGTTCGAACAGAATAATTATTGAGAGAAAACAATATATACCGTGTAAACGGAATAATTATTCCGTATGAACGAAATAATTATTCCGTATGAACTAAACAATTATTCCGTGCGGACGGAATAATAATTTCGTTTGCATGGAATAATTATTGATAGAATAATATATGATTCAGGAAAAAGTATACAAACCAGTCTGTCATTGAAAGCACTGCCTTGTGTGGGTTATTATTGCACATTTTCCCCAATGATTATTCCCTTCGCACGGAATATTTTTTTTTCTCTCAATAATTACCCCGTTCGCACGGAATAATTATTTCGTTCTTGCGGAACAATTATTTCGTTCACATGGCATAAGTATACTGTTCGTATGAAATTTTTTTTTCACTCAATAATTATTCCATCGAACAAAATATTTTTTCACCACTCTGTCACCTCTAGATTTGAATAAGCAACTGTACGGTATTGCTGAAGTTTCTTCTTATTTTGGTAAGGTTTAATAGAAACATTTGCTGGATCCTGCTGTGTATCTCTATTTATATGGGGTTTTATGAAGTTTAGGTATCCAGTATGGTAGCTTATAATCCGTAAAGGATGTCGGTACATCAAAAGAGTGCAATGCCAAATACGGACTGATATGTCGGTACATCAAAAGAGTGCAATGCCATATCCTGACTGATACATAATTTCAACCCCTGAAAAGAGTAGGTCCATGTTACCATTTTGATACATGTACCTAGGGTGAAATTAAGTTCATGAAGTCATGTTTACCTCACCAAATAGTATAATGACAAATAAGAATGTAAAATGTCCATCTTTAATACCCAGACCCTCCCATCGCCTGGCCTGCTCGACGTCCTCGATTATTAGATCATTAGATCTATTTCAAATATTTTCATAAAACTTCTGAATGCGACTGTTGAGAAAACATAATTTTCTTAGACAGAACGGTCATTGACTCAAATTAATTATTTCCCCGTGACAAATTAAATAAGTGATCTTGGTAGGCTACGTAATAAGTTTAAGGCCTGAGTATAGGCTATGTAATAGAATTTGTTTTTTCTGTTTTGTTTTCAGATTTTCTTCGGTTGCCCAACTATAGGCTATATATATATATCTGGTATCAGATTCAGCAATAATTCTCTCTCTCTCCCTCCTTTAGGGGTCCGACTTTTTAGTTTCCATGTTTAAACAGTAACCCTCTAAAACATACACCCTAACTGTCAATACCAGACTAAAACCTAAACTCTAACCCTTAAAACCTTATATATAATACCATAGATATTAAATGGGTCCCCTAAAGCACCGATATGTAAAGCCAGCGATATATAAAACAAACAAAGCCTTACATGTATATCGACGTCTAAAGTAGGCCTAGATGAAAGCCATATATGAATTTATCTATCATATATACAAAATTGGGATGAGCTCTCTGGTTTTATAATAAAATTAAAATCAGAGACATAAATTCACTTAATTTTGTCAAAAGTTTATAGACATTACCATTTTTATTATATATTTCATATAAAACCACAATTTAAAAAAAAAATTAAGCCATTTCTCATCGCATTTCAATAGAATGTTCACTGTTAAACAAAGAATTGAAAAGATTCATTATATATATATTTATTTTAATTTGAAATATGAAACTGATCAAGGTTCATCAGTTTAAACAGATTTTTTTGTGATAAAATTCCTTAATTGTGCAAGTAAAATAGCGATATATAATTTTCTTTTTTTGGTTTAAATTAGTCACTTTTTAAAAATGACAAATTCGAAAATTACATTCAAATAAGCAATGGAACTTGATAAACTTTTGGGAGCGATATATAAAGCTAACACATCTTAGCTTTATAGGCCTATATCGCTGGTTTTTGGATAGTGGCTGTATATTCTATTTACGGAGTTAAGATGTAGCCTACCGGGCCCCATTGTCGAGGCGTGGCACTGTAACTTCCGTACAAGTTTTCGAATTCAAAATTTTCAAAATTCCATAGTACATGTCAAAATACGAAATCAAGTTATTATATAATAACCTGAAAATAATGTAAAATATTTGCAAGGCGTAGGTCTAGATCTATAGAAACATTATAATGTACACAAATCACATAATACTTAACATATTTTTTACAGTATTACGGCTAATTAAAAACAGGGAATCTTGTTTACATATAAATCACTGGTGCGTGGCGATGTTTTCTTCATTTGGAACAATGAATAACCTATCACGAGCAAACCATGCTTCTTTCACGTGAATTTAGTATGTCCCCGATCTTAAACTCCTGAGCGTTTGAAAGTTATGAAATAAAGTCATGAGTACCAAAGCATTATAATGACTTTGACTATATGGGTGACGATCAGGTAAGGCTCCTATATTTACTTTCAGTGTGTCCGTGAAAATAGGTCATTCGACTTAATTGCATCGTCGACAAAACACCTCGGAACTGTAAAATATTTTATTTAGATCTGTAGATCTATGCCTGTTGAGTCATAATGTCGTCCTCAAGAATATTTGCATTGAATAGGACAGCGAGTGGTAAATCTCTCATAGACTTCTTTCGGGCTCACAATCTGAAGTCGGCAAGACATTTTTCCATTTGTTTTCAAAAATGTCAGGAAAAGGACAAAGGTGTAGGCCTAAACCATCTACCAAATCAGACAGCAGATATTATTGATGGCATGGATTTCTCTATACACGGTCCCAGCACGGAAGGAGTGCAAGGAGGTCACGACTTTGTTTTGGACTCGATGATGGAGGTTCACTCGGAATCGGGATTCGTGCAGAAGGAACAGGTAGCAGACGAAAAAACAGCTGAGCAAGTGGAAACGTACAACTGTCATGAGAATGTTAATTTGTATAGTTGTATGCAAACAAATGTACCATCACCGTGTAAAAGTGATTTTAATCATGCCGAACATTACAACATGCCCGGCAGTGGCAGCAGACTCTTTGATAAATACATACAGGACGTTAACACAGAAAATCACCAGTCCAAAAAATTCCATACTTCTGCACAATATTTCTCTGGTCAATCAGCTGATGTCCAGTCTTATAATTATGAATACACTGAATACGAGCCATCTCCACAAGGTATACAGGGTGATGACTGCGTTAACTTGAAACTTTGGAGTGAGAATTGTCGTCGCTATGATTTACCACACTGTGATGAGCAAGCAAACAGCGTTATTTCAGGTAAAAAAACTCTTGCCCAAGTTTTCAAAGAGCAAGAAAATCTTATCCAAGAGATTGCTCGCACTTATAGAAATAAACAATCTGAACCCAAAAGTGCAGTTGAGAACATGCTGTTCAATTCAGCCCCTGGAGTCCAACATACGGACTCACCCCAAGGGTTTCAGGCTAGTCAGGACTTATCTAACACTTTTACAATAACTTCTCCTGAGGGAATCCAAGGAGATGATTGTGTTCAGTTTAAACTCTGGCTTGAAAACTGTAATCGATTTGGTATAAATGAAAAATGTTTGGAACAGCTAGATGACATTAAAGGAAATCGCAAGACACTATCACAAGTTTTCGCGGAACAGGATGCATTGATTCGTAACATAGTCAAGCAGTACCAATCTAAAAGACAGTACTCAACCAGCGCAAAGGACAAAAATGAGGTGGGTAGTGAAACTAACAAATCTTTTACTTCAGATAGTGATTCCATACATGTACCTCCAACCCCAAACCAAATCCACGAGTCAACCGAAGGCCCACCACTAAGTCAGAAGGATCGGTTAAAGAGAGCAGTGAAGGAGTATGGTTCAACAGTGATAGTCTTCCATGTAGGAATATCCTTGGTCTCACTGGGAGGTTTTTACCTTGCAGTTTCCAGGTACACACCCTATAATTGTTGAAGGTGCTCTTTCACAAAATGTCATACATGTATGATTCTAGAACCAAGTACAGTGGGACCTGTCTTGAGATGCCCCTATCATGAATGACCACCTGTCTTCTGACACCACATTCTGAAAAATGATTAATCTTAAAACAAAACCCCTTTTGATCAGAGATCACCAGTCTGGATAAGAAACCACATTTCAGTGGTACATGTAGATGAGGTGGTCTCTCAAGACAGGTTCTACTATACATGTACAATGTACCAGTATGACTTTTTATATGATAAAATGTTTTTTACATGTTTAACGTTTAATATCTGTGTACTGAAAAAAAAATATTCACTCTATTGCTTTAAAATGTAAAACCTTTAGCTGATTTTTCTAATTAGGACACAACATGCATAATGGGTTAGAATAGAATTATGGTGCCAATAAATATCTACAAATGTACATTGTACATGTAATTTAAATGTCAATTTACAGGATTTTTGTTGTCTTTATATAAAATCTCAGATACCAAAGTATAATTCTTTAGGATGTCCAGGATACATGTACATATTATGATATATATACATATACATGTATGTACAAATCTGGTGAACATTTGACATTCATGATCACAAACACAGACCTGTGGAAAACTAGAGGTAGGATCAGGTGCCATGGAGGAGTAAACATAGGTACCCTGTTTGGCCTTTTGACTGGCCAAACCCACCAAGAGTCCACAGTCAAATTCAAATAAAGTTATTGAAGGGGGCATCTGTGGCACAGTGGTGTAATAGTCATGGAATATGATGGGTATAGGCAGATTGACTGTCTAGTCCAATAGCTAGCTTCTGTGGCTGGAAGGTTAGTGTTTATATTTATGTACTGAAGTTAAGCAAATGCGGTCAGCATCTGAATGGGTTACAATCTGATGTAATGCACCTGGTCGACCCCCAGTGAAAGTTACACTGGGGGTTCAACAGGCCAGAACTCATTACCCTGGGAGAGAAGTTTGGTAATCATGTCTTTTATTCAAAGGCCAAGTTTACAATTAATGTACATGTACCTATCTTATGGCTGTGACAAGTGTTCAAATGAGGAGGCAGAAATATTTTACATTTTTATTTATATGTAATACAGTATATACATGTATATTTTATGTACATCATCGTTATGTACATGTAAATGTACATGTTGTATAAACTGTCAGTAGAAAAGTCTCTGTATTATGTACTTTGTAGAACATTTGTCTGAAAGTTAAAGTTAAATTGATTGAGGAAAAAGTTGCCCCCACCCTACATATAGCCTTGATTAAGCTTAAGTAGAGTACATACATTTGTATATACATGTATATTTTATTGTATATTCAATATTCATACATGTTGTTGTATAATACAGGCTTAGGCCATTTAAAAGAGATTAATCTTTAGGACTTTGAACCTCATCATACATGTATATTTGAACATTTATTGAACATACATGTACATGTAAATTATAAATTCATTGTCATGTAGGCTACATGTTTATCAATATGTACATGTATTTCTTTTCATTGAAAAATTTCCATTCATGTATATGATATACATGTACGCTGTAGAGATATGATAATACTGCTTATGATGTAGGTACAATGTACATACATGTATCGGTGACCTTGCACCTTTTGTCATATAAATCAAATGGAATGTTACTGTAGTATAAAAGTATCTATAGCTGTTAGTGTTATCATATATAGTTCATATAGTTAACGTGTACTTATGATGACGACTTTTATTACATGTACATACAAACAGATCTATACATTGTAGACTACCAGTACATTGTAATTCATATTGTATGTGTATCACTATCTCTATCAGTGACAGTATACAGGAACTTTAGCCTACAAATCAGTGCACTGTCTCTCTGGGTCCTCCGTGACTGAGGCCAGGGTTAGAGCACTTTAAACACTTCTTTTTAAAGATTTTGAATTGATAGTTTGTTTGTTTGATTGTTGTTTAACATCAAGTCAAGAAATTTTCACCGGCTTTTGGTGTAATGCTACAAATTTTGACATGTGCTATGGACTGACGCCAATGCATTGAGGATTCTTTTACGTGCCACACCTTCGCCAACACGGGACCTCGATTTTCAGTCTCATCCAAAAGACCCATGTCTTTCACTTCCTTTGCCAAGCACTTGGCAAGGAACACTCACTTCCATTTTAATGTCTTAGGTATGAACCGGTCCAGGAATCAATGGGGGACCTTCCCCTTGTAAGTCAAATACTCTACCAGTAAACCACTGCAAGTGGTAAATTTAAAGTTCTCCAGTACAATGTGCATGCGCTGATTTCATGTAGGGTACATGTATATTTGGTGCAAATATGAACTATGACTAAGGTTTTGATTTTGTTCTAAATTTGGGACACTGAAAGAACAAGATTTAAAGTTTAGATACACAACATCTATGTACATGTATATTGTAAAATGTGCGTCTGTTCATAGAGTTTGCAAGATGGATTTTAAAAACTATTTTCCATGAGGTAGAGATTTGGGACATGATACAGGAATTGAAGTAAACAAACATGTAGCTATAGTACAATGTACATGTACATGTATGTACATCGTGCATGCATGCAACAATTTACATGGAGTGATGGAAGTAAATTTTTGGGGGGATGGGGTTGGGCCATACAATGTTGATTGACAATCTTGTGATTGAAAGTGCAGTGTTCAGTTTCGACAAATCATTATTATTCTGTCAGTCACAACTACATTTGTACATGTACATGTATGTATATATAAGTACGTTGTACATGTGCCATCATTTTAAAAATCGTAACATTATCCTTTCAAATTTCCCCAAATTATAAACACAAAAAAGTAAAAAACACTGACCTTTGGATCATAGGATAAGGTATACATCGCTATATAGGACTATAGACATCACAGAGGAAACAAATGTTGTGTTATTTTGCCATTTTTATAAATTCCATACACAATCACTCATTGGTATGGACATACATTGTATGATCAGCATGTTTTTGACTTTGAGCTTGATAATTGGAGATGGAACATACATGTACATGTATGATCAAACAATGATTTGCAGTTTGTCAGTTCAATGACATTGTTTTGTCAAAATGCTTATTGCTGGAATAGTTTTTTGCAGTTGATGTTTTACATAATGGCCTACATGTAGGTTATCATGCATCTAGCACATGCTTTCTGCATGCTAATGTACATGTACAGGAAGATACTGTACATGTATACATGTATATATCAATGTTCTGCTTACAGTATACATCAAATTAAATTTAAGTAAAGTAAATGTAAATTTACATATGACAAATCACAATGTTGCTTATAATTAATGCATGGCTCAGTGCACATACTGGTACATATGTACATATAGGATAATATCACATTTGTTGTACACACAGAATGCTACATTGTAATGCTCTGATGCCAAGATATAAATTTACATGTAAGTACAGATAGGTCATGTACTTTTAAAAGCTACATGTATTTTAAAGTAAGACATTTACAATAAGGAAAATATATTTACAAATATTTTTTTAAAATAAATTTACATATTAGTTCTCTGCTAATTAAGAAATGGTGATTAGTATTTAAGTACATACAATATATTTTGTTGAATCATAACATGTGGTCAGGTTTTTTTTTTTTGGGGGGGGGTTGTGTGAAATAATTGACATGGTTTAAAGTATTTTGTTATAACACGCAAAATATTTCTTGCTGTCTGCAATAAGTCAATATACATGTACAGTGAAACCTCACTGTTAAGACCACTTAACTGACTGACTCAAAGTGATTTGATTAATGAGGTGATCTCTTAACTGAGGTTCTGTAATCATACATGTAAGAGAAATATATTTATCAAGAGACTGAAAACTTGTGGTCTGAAATGGGAGGTGGTCTCCTTAGAGAGGTGGTCTTGAGGTGAGGATCCATTCTATTGCCACTTTCTCTTGGTAGACCTGTACATGTAGGCCTACAATATATGCATTTAATTTATTACATAATGCACGTGTACCATGTACATGCGTCACTGATGCATAAAATATTTTTGGGACACATAAAATGAATAAAATCGAGTCCCTGAGGACCCACTAGAACTCTGTATAACTGAAGTGATTTTGAGTCTGGGACTGAAAAAGGGTGTCATGTTGTTCATTATTAGGATACATGTATATCAATTCCCTGTTACTCAATGGGGCTCACAAATTTTTCTTGGTTCTAACAAATCTTGATCTTATGGGTCTAAGGGACTTAAATGTACTTCATGCCTCTGTCTTTATTTTTGCTTGTTGGGTTGTATCCAAACTTGGAATTTCTTTTGTCACCTTATTTACATGTAAATGTATAGTTGTACATGTAAACATGTGCATGTATCATACATGTACATCATTTATACAGTTACAAGTATGTACAGATGTATGTTTGATAGAATTTGTTACTTCATATAATATATGGATTTATAATCTTTTCAACACGTTACAATTTTTCTTTCTTTTTTTACAGCGGTGTTGACATGGCAGTGCTTTTAAAATATATTGGTATATCAGAGGCAGTCATCCAGTCCAAGTTAACCACAGGTGCTAGTGTTTTTGTTATGGCTTATGCTATCCACAAAGTGTTTGCACCAGTTCGTATCGGCATAACGTTATTTTGTACTCCGCTTATTGTTCGATACCTCAGGAAAATTGGATTTTTGAAAGCACCTGTACCAAAACATTGATAACTGACAATGAAATAAACATTGTGTGCATGGGTGTACATGTGTGTGCCATTCTTTGATTATTTTAATCATGTGATGCTTTGGGATGCATGTGGCTCACCAGTGGATACAAATTGTGGCCCAGTTTTACACAGATATACAAATGTACAAAATGGAGGTGTGATAGTAATTTACCAAAATGTTGTCGTTGGCCTATAACTTAAACATCTTCATGTACAAATCTGTACGTCATGTATGATGATGTTACAATAAATTTGTCTCGAGAGACCGCAATCTGAAAAGCGCTTGGTTAAAAAATCCTTTACGTAAAACCTATTTTGAGAGATCATATTTCAGTGGCAGATGGGGTGGTCTCTCAAGACAGGTTCCACTGTACTTAACCTCCTATTTCAGTAAATTTGTAGATCTACATGCATTATTCTTCAGACTGACATCAAATTGAATTGATATGATTTACAATATACTACATTGCACATGTACAATGTAGCTTCGATTTTTCTCACCCGTTTTAAAAAGTGACCCAACCTTCTAAATTTGGAATATTCAAACATTTTTTGACAAAGATATGTATGTGTATGTACAGATCTATCAAGGTAATGGGGCACAATAAGGTTCTGTCAGAAACCAAAATAATACTGTCCATCATCTAAACATAGGAGTGTTCAGACACTACATGTACAGGTAAAACATTTTGCCTTTCACTGATTACATGTACATGCATGCATTGTTGTAGCTCGAAAATATTTTGCCACCCCTGTTATTAAACAATTTAGACACATTGTTTTTGTAAATATGTGCCAGTTTATATTCACAGACCTATATAATGTACATATTTTTAGCAAATTTTGAAAAACAAACTATTTAAAAATCTCCAGAACCGCTGCATGAATTGAAAAACGGATTGCTTCTGAGTGATCTACATGGATGTATGATTCAAGTTTGTATTTTTCATAAAAAGTCGGAGTATTAATTTTTGACACGTTTTTGAGGTCTTTTCAGACTTTGTCATTTTCATTCATTTTTGCATGATTTTCTCAATTATCTCCTCTTGCATTCACATTGATGGATTCATTTAATGTGTTTTACTTGTAATTAGGTGAAGAAATGTTTTTGTGCAAGAATTTTGCAGAAATTTAATTTCTAGAATTTTTTATGAATTTTTTAAGACTGCAAAAAAAGAAGCAAGTGCTCAAGGTTCTTTATCAAGTTTGTAGTTTTCAGCCAGATTGGTCCAGGGGTGGATCCAGGGTGGGGCAGAATAGGTACCCTCTTTAAAAATCTTCTTCTCCAGAACTACTACATGAATTGAAAAAAAAAAGATTGTTTTTGAGTGATCTACCTGGATGTATGATTCAAATTTCTTTTTTTCATAGAAATCGGAATATTAATTTTTGATGCGTTTTTGAGGTCTTTTTAGACTTTGTCATTTTCATTAATTTTTGCATGATTTTCTCAATTATCTCCTCTTGCATTCACTTTGATGGATTCATTTAATGTGTTTTACTTGTAATTAGGTGAAAAAAATGTTTTTGTGCAAGAATTTTGCAGAAAATGTAATTTTTAGAATTTTTCATGAATTTTTTAAGACTGCAAAAAAAGAGGGGGGTGCATTTTTCACACTATCAGCTTTTGTTTCAAAACTACTGAAGGAATTTGGACGAAACTTTACAGGAAGCAAGTGCTCATGATACTTTACCAAGTTTGTAGTTTTCAGCCAGATTGGCCCAGGGCAGAATAGGTCCGAAAAGGTACCCTCCTTGAAAAATCTTGAAACGGATTGTTTCTGAGTGATCTACATGGATGTATGATTCAGTTTCTATTTTTGATAGAAATCGTAGTATTAATTTTTGATGCGTTTTTGAGGTCTTTTCAGTTGTTGTCATTTTCATTAATTTTGGTATGATTTCCTCAATTATCTCCCCTTGCATTCACAACGATGCATTAAAGTGTTTCAATTGTATATAGTTGAAGAAATGTTTTTGTGCAAGAATTTTGCCGAAATTTGATTTCTAGAATTTTTGCTGAATTTCTTAAAACAGCAATATTTCTGTTTCTTGGCCAGATCAGCCTACATATACATGTGTATGTGTACATATTCTTCTTGGTCTTCTTTCCACATTTGTAGATGGTTCTCAGGTGAGCGATTGAGGCCCTCTTGGAACTTTTGTTTCAATATGTACCTCATGAAAAGAAATTGTTTGTAATAAGATACACTTTATTTGAAATGTTGTCTTTAGGTTTCATTTTCTTGAGTCAAACATGTTGTACTCAAATATTTCAGGAGTATCATCTCATCCCTTGATAAATACTTGTACATTGACATGCCAAAATTGATGCAACTTTTATATTTTTCTCTGTTTATTTCATGCATGCATAAATCAACAATTTTTCGAAACATTCATGGAGAATCATTTCTGAATCAACTTTAATAAAATTTACACCATAAAATTCAGAATTCTAAAAGTTTCATTGCGTATTTGTTCATAATGTTCAAATTTTCTCTTTTCAAAATTTATGAATTTATACATAAAATTAAAATCTTCATGTCACAATTCCCTATTTACACATATTAAAAAGAATCATTAAAACTTTGTACCTTGCAAAACTCATCAGTAGTTATAAAACAAAGTGATGGTACTTTTTAAGAAAACAAACACAGAAACTTCACAATATTAATGGTAAATAGTGGAAATTGTATTGAAAGTGAATGGGAAATTTCTTTGTTATACATGTATTTTTTTGAAAAAAATGTTGTTTTTTAGGCCAAGAAAAAAAACCTGATTTTCAGACCCCGCCACATGTACTTTTTAACCCCTATAACTGATGTGATCTATGTACACAAACACTTGAAAGATCAAGAATACCGGGTATGTACATAATAGAGTTCAGAATGAAAATGGACACAAAATCTGGGAAATACGTGAAATGTTTTTTAAGATATAGTGGTCATACATGTAAGTCATGTAGATGAGTGACTTTAGTGCATTCTGCATACATGTACATGTACATTTGCAGTCATGTAACATGGTATTTTGATTTTTACCTGCCTGCCGCATTTAATTCGAAAAAAGTAACCTGAGAACCAATTTATTTTTGCTTGGCCATACATGTATATAAAATACATGTATATAGAGAAAAAGTTGCATCAATTTTGGTGTCACGTACATTGTACAATGAAAAGTGTTGTTTTGAATTGTTATTTTGCTTTTTGTGGATGGTTTGTCATGTAGATCTATTCATGGGTTGATATTTCTATTTTATACAAATGATTAATTTTCTATATTATATGTATATTGTATGTACGTGCAATTTGTTAGATTGATTTATTTTGAAGTACATGTACATGCACTGATATTGCCTTAAAAATTTTAATTGAAAAAATGAGTTAAATCATGTCCTGCAAAATTCACATACATACAATGTACATGTATACATTGTACCTCTAATAAGACATATCCATTTTTTTTTTGTACAAAATTTTAATAAGCCAAATCAATGGATACTGATACCAAATATGTTCTTTGATGCAACATGGTGAAAGAAGTGCATACTATACATGTCACTGTGACATGGGCTACTATTTTCAAGTCTGGAAGTCTAATGATACAAATCCTTCAACTCTGTACACAATTTTTCAAATTTTATAAAAAAAATAAACGTCCTTCCGAAAATTGTTCACTTAAATGGTGATGTCACCAACTACTGGTGACTCTTTACAAATTTTGACCATTGCCAAGAGACTATTGTCTCTGCAATGAGGATTTTTATTTTGTGTCAAGTTTAGTTTCATCTTAAAGACACGGAACAGTTCCAATTCTTAATCAGAGCACAAGGTGATCTATGTACACAACCTGTTTGATAGAAATGTACCCGTTTTGGAAGTCAAATCCATGTCCTTCTACTTGTATTGAATCTTGTTACCCACTTGGCAAACACTTGGATCTGTTTTCATGTATACATGTATATGTCAACTTACGGTATCAGCATGTTTTGTGATACTTTTATTGTTAACTTGTGAATGTATTTACTTACAGTATGTTTTGTCTTCATCTAATACATGTTCACATTCTTTACTAATTTCATCTTGTCATCACATGGAATTAACACAAAGTGGAATTGAATGCTTTACAAAATATTTACGTTATTCCTTTACCCCTGAGACTAAATTTTAACTCACCTATTTCAAAGAATGGTAAAGTCCATCGTAAAAATTCAGGAGTATATAATTTAGAATCCATATCTTACTTTCATTTCTGATTTATGACAGTAGACTATACTATTTATTGATTTGGAAGAGTCTAAATGTGACCACAGGGGTTGATGATAAGAAATTTCTATTGAATTCAGATGGTTATTATACCCATACATGTTTTTTGCATGTACAGGTATGTACAAATTTATTTGAAATTCACACTACATGAAATTTTACATGAATTAAAAGAGACACTAAAATAAAGAAAAAATGGTCATTCACAAGTTAACAATTCTATGTTCACTGTACATGGGTGATTATATTCATGTATATTTTGTTTATTATTCATCACTTCATATTTTGTGGGGATTATTTTTGTTCTTATACATTTGTGCTTTTCATAATTGAAGATGTATGTATGTAATGATAAGAGGGAAAAGAATAAAATTTATTGATTGTTTTAATTTTCCATTGAATTATCTTTTAAAATGGGTAAGGTACACACACACGTATATATATATATATATATATATATATATATATATATATATATATATATATATACACACAAAATGATGATCTCATACAGATGAAACCTGGTTTCACAGTATAAAAAAAAAACAACATTGGCATCTTCTACTCATAACCTTGAAAAATTTCCACCACCACATCATCAGCCTTCAATCTAGGAAGGTTCAAGCCATCATAGACCCATTTTCTCATGTTCAATTGTAAGCTGACCACATTCTCTACCAATCAGAAACACTATTATAATGCTAATTTGGATTGGTTGAGTTTAAGTTGGATTTTGAATTGAGCATGCAAATGTTTATAACCCTTGGGGCATGGATTAAGAGGTGAGATGGGTAATCAAATGTCAAAAGTGGTCTCTACCAGTCGACTTGGAAAGCAAAAAACAATTTTGAATGAAAACACAAAATAAAGTATTGCACTCCATTGATGTCACACCTGTAAAGGCAAAAGCAAAATGTTCAGCATATCTTATACATAATACACTTAAAATGTGCTCTTGCACACTACCAAGAGATACAAATTATCTGAATATAGTATATATCCTCACATTTAGGTGATCAGTTCAAGTACCCACAAGATCATAAATATTCTCATATTATTCTCTAACCGCTTGTAATTGCAAAGCCAAAATGTTCTCTTGAGATGCATCTATGAAGACCATACAAATCACGGGTACAAATGTATTAACGCACAGCAGGAGACAGTATACAAATATGTTGAACATAAGACAGACACGGACCTCTTGAAAACACAAGTGGCGTCAGATGTCATGGAAGAGTGAACATCCCCTTCAACCGGTCACACCAATCGCAAGTCCATAGTCAAATATTAGAATTGAATTCTATATTTAAAGAAAACAAGGTATAATCTTCCTATTTTATCAAATTGTCGGAGTGTTGATAGATGATAATTTTATTTGATGGCCAAAAGTTTGCAAAAAGTGGCCAGAATCAGAGAATGGCAACTAGATTCATTGTTGCTTCCCTACTGTATTTTGAAAGGTAAATACATGTATACCCTAGTAAAACAAATACACAGACATACCCGCACCTGTAAGTGATACAATTTGCATTAATGTTCTTAAAATAATCTCGCGTTGTAAAAAAAACTTGAAATAATCGTGATTTGTGAAAAAAGCAAACGTGAATAACGGCCGAGTTAACTATGTATTCTTTCATGGATGGAAAATAATTGTCAGGGTTTTCATTCATTCTAAGGCAAAAAATGCATGATTATGTTAAAAAAAATCTACGATGATATATATTTTTAGAATTTTAATCGAAGTGTTGGTCTAATCGCGAGGTATACATTTCTTTATCAAAATGCCCGCCTGTATGCCATCAAAGCGATTAAATTTATTTTCAACAGACATTTTAATTGATAGAGCTGTAACAAATGTTCAATTATTTGCGAATGAACTGTATTTTTTTGCAAGGATAGACATAGGTGTTGAAAATTGGTGCTTAGCCCCAAACGTTTCTGGCGTGTGTGTGTGTGTGTTTTAAGTTGGTTTAGCCCCCCTTTCAATTTGCTTCCGACGCTAATGGCTGGTAAAAACTGAAGTCTGAATTGACATTGATCGATTATAATTTATAGGCCTACACGGAGTTTCCATAACGAACGTGTCGGTAATTATCTTTTAAACAGAACAATAAAAGTTTGTTATTTCACAACATAATCTGCATTTGTCTTGTTTCAATTTATTTGAAGGATTTGCAAGTGGGCTAGCCTATATACTGAAATAGGTCTACTTACGAAATCGTCACCCCTTCACAGTTTACGGCATTTCCCAGCTGATTCAGCGATTGGTAAAGTATCAAATAGAATGGCTACTTCCAGTTGTCATCACCGAATATTAACAGTCACACTCAAACTTTCTGTGATGCATTCCACTGATAAAATATCAGAATTCAAACGAAAATGTGTTGTAATAGGCTTGTTTGCGACTACTTTGTTTCACTAAGTAAAATGCTTCGTTGCCTTTTCGTTGGCGGTTGTTGAGACGTCTGTACCAATTGTGAGGAGGATACATTCCTCACGTGTTTCATTGGACTTGACTGTGGACTCACCGCGGGTGTGACCGGTCGAAAAGGGATGCTTACTCCTCCATGGCACCTGATCCCACCTCTTGGTTTCCAGAGGTCCGTGTTTGTCCATTTTTACCGGATTTGTATCTATGTCCTGGACATTCTGTTGATTTATGCTTTGGTACCTGAGATTTTTTACATTGTAAACAACGATCATCTGTTGCTATCCAAATCGCACATGGTAGGCATATCAGCCATTTGCACACGGCCCTCTCTTCTGACACAACTAAATGGTCGAATATTGAAAATCGCGAACTAAATCTGAGAATAAGTATTCAAAATTGTCCATATCACTAGTTACTTTCAAAATGATATAAAAAAAGAAATTAAACCTTAATTTCATTAGTATTTGCGATCAGGGCCCGAAGTCACCAAATTTACTCAGTACTCAAGCTCAACTAACTTTTCACGATTTTAAGGTAAAAACATGCAAACTTCATTCTGTAACTGGACATGTTTGTATATTGATGGCATACAATTGTAAATAATGATAAAAATTATTGCTTATTTGAAGAAAACTTCAGAAATATTAAAAAAATGTTTGAGTACGTACTCAAGTCTTGAGTACCGTACTCAACGTATTTATTCGTTTTTTTACAGAAAAATCATAAGTGTGTCGCAAAAATTTATATGTAAATGATTAAAAATCATAATATGTTTCCAAATCACTAAAATCCAAAAGTTTTATCAACAGTTTTATAGTCAAAATAATGAAATAAAAGTTGAGCTTGAGTACTGAGTAAATTTGGTGACTTCGGGCCCAGAACTACTTCTCATGTCAAAACAGCTGTTGAGCCATTACGTCATATGAAAACACCCCCCGCAAAGTAAGTGTTCTGGGATGAATTTAGTATCCAGTGGACTACAGTTTCACTGAAAAATGGTAATGTATATAAATATAAGGATTGTTTTTCATTTTTTTTAACATCATCGGGGTATAAAAGCAATTGCTCATGGAAAAAAATTCATTTTTTCCATGAGTAATTGCTTTTATACCCCGATGATGTTCAAAAGTGAAAAACAATCCTTATATTGTCACAGCTACCACTGTGTTATATTCGGAACTTGTATGCGACATTACCTAAGAGTGCAAAATGGAGCTTTGTATTGTGCAGACTTAATACAATGTAACTGATATATATATATATATTGTCGTCTTTCACTTGATAAAGGCCAAGTGGCCGAAAATTTGTGAAATTTGAGTGTTTTTCGCATAGAAAAACAATATTGACGACAGAAGGGGAAAATAAGGTAATATATAGGTAACATTTAGCAGTGAATTGTAAGTAGTATAAAATTAATAAAAGTTTATAAGCAAAATATACCAATATTCTTCTAAGAATATTAATATCTATAATGAAATTATCTAGATTAATAGAAACACTGCCTTAAATCTTAATATACGTGTATGTGCTTGTTCTGGTTTAATAGCGTCAGGGATCAGCGGTGCCGTCTATAAACATGTGGGTGTTTTCGAAGACGTCCGGTTGAATTCGGCTGTTCAAAAAACACGAGCTCTGACCTGTGAATGTACTAGGTGACCCACTTTAATGACTGCAGGACGAATGCAAGGTGAGTGCGATGATTGCAGGTGAATGCATAATTTTAAGTTTTATCTAGATTACCAGTGTTGATGATGAAGATTTGGAATCCTTCAAATGCGGAAATTAATAAGCTTTTGGTGGATATAAGATTTCCCTAATGTGAAGAGTATCTAATCCTAGACTATGATAATGTGTGTGTAATTCTCCTCGATGGAGATTGTGAGTTGGAAATTCCATAAGGTAATGTTCCACTGTTTCCTTACTGTGGCCACAGGAACACTTGGGTCCCTGTTTGTAAATGTACTGACCTAACTCACCATTCAGTAAGGTAGTGCCTAGTCTTAATCTAGTGAAAACATTATCCCAGTAGACACTATTTGAATATCGTATTGATGTGAGATTGGGATTAGGTTTCATCTGCTTGAAGAACAAATTAGTGTTGTTTATTTTTCTGTTCGTTTTTGGTGAATGATTTGCCGAATTATTGTGTATGCTTCTGTTACACCTAGCTGTATGTTACAATCTATTTCATTGTGGTGAACTGCTTCTCTTGCTAATGAATCCACAACCTCATTACCTCTAATACCTACGTGGGCTGGGATCCATTCTAAATGTAGGGGCCTACCCTAATGTTCTGATGTTGGAGCTGGTGTAAGCTAATTAAGAGTGCGTTTAATATATCTGGCCTAATACTAATTTTTGCTGCCAAAGACTGCAAGGCGCTCAGTGAGTCACTCAGAATTACAACATGGTTATATTCTTTACTACGGATGTAATCTATGGGGGCGCCGTTTTACTTTTAAATACCAGTTAGTGATATCACTCGTTCGAATAGGTGATCTCACTTATTCAGTAAGTGAGATCACCTATTCGAATGGGTGATATCACCCTTTGTAGATTTGCAGTGAATATCACTAGGCCTATATCTATGGAAGAACAAAGCGCAAAGGACAATGTTACGGTATCGTGATAAAGGCGCATCGCTGCAGAATCGGAATCATCTCTCGTGTCTGTTGTAGGATTTTGACGGAGTTCAGCATTCAAAGCAGACAGAACCGCCGAACCACCGACTCCTGCCATTTTGAACTAGGTCCTATTTCCGCACAAAATTGTTTTAAAAGTGGTTAAACTTAAAACACCTTATATAAATTTTTTTAACCAAATGTAAGGAAAAAAATTATAATGCCCAAGATGACACAAGTCATATTTTTGTTAGACCCAGGAATATATTTTATTTTTGTGTAGAGAGCATTCATTGGCATTGATTTATAAGTGATATCGCCTATTCAAATAGGTGATATCACTTTACAAAACGAATAGGTGATATCACTTAGTCGAATAGGTGATATCATTTATTCGAGTAGGTGATATCACTTATTCATTTGAATTGGTGATATCTTTCATATGAATAGGTGATATTACTTACTTTATAAAAGTGATATCACCTATTCGCATAAGTGATATCACCTATTCGAATGAGTGATATCACTAACTGGTATGAAAAAGTAAAACGGCGCCTCATAGTTCGATGTGGGTGATGATATCTATGATTTGGAATGTGTAATGGGACGACATGGCTTGGTGTAGGGAATAAAAATGGAGAGCGGCTTGTAGATTTCTGTACGCTCAACAATCCGGTAATTGTAAGGATAGTATTTTAACATAAGGAAATGCACACATTAACATGGACTTTACCTAACGGTAGATAATCTGATAATTAAGAAGAAACTGAGAACACCATTCCAGGACGTCAGGTTGAGGAGAGGGCCAGTGATCATTACCTTGCAGTCGGCAATATCAGGCTAAAGCTAAGAAGAAATATGAGTTAGTTGGACAGGAGGGCTTTGAAATCCAAAAATTCAAGACTGATGATGTTAAGTGGAATTTCCACATAGAAACAAGTTTGCAGTACGTGATATGCTTGGGGAAAGCATAGGGGAACATCAGGGATGTATACATATATACATGTCGAACTGGAGGAATGGAGATCAGACAGAACTAGGGATATTGTTGAAACAACAAATACATGGTAGCAAGAATGAAATAGACAAAGACTTGAGAACGAGGCAGTATTCACAAATTGATAAGGTTAAAATAAGTGCCAAAGATGATGTGGAAGAACAACCCGAAAGATACATGGAAGGAAATTTTAGCAAATAATTGAATACAGCTGAGTATAGCGGTAATGGAAAATGATCGCCGGCAAGAAGTAACTGTTCTGAACAAACACGTCTTTTCCTTAAACTTAAATTTACAAATAAATGTATAGACGCTTTAAACATTAGCAATATTTTAATTCACAAAAAGTTCAGTCCTGTGTCCCGCCATATTTTAAATTAAAGATCACGCCTTGCATTTCATATAGCTATACACGAAGTGTCGCATCCAAGCTATTCAATTGCAAACCGATTTTGCAATTTCTAGACATCAACCATCTTCTACATAACACCGTCACGTGCCCATGTGCATCACCCCTTCAAATATAATCCTATCGGGCATGTCATCACCAGTGACGTTTCTGTTGTTGAAAATGAAAACCTCAAAAATTTTGTCCAAAATACCGCGAAGCCCGTTCCTTTAATTGGCGACAGAATTTCAGTCTAGTTATGAATTCTGTCGATGATTATGCCAGACGATGGGCCAAACATGAAGACGTGGAACAAGACAGTTTGTCTGAATGGCTAAAAGCTATATGGTGGTTAATACAATCTCGTATTCGGAAACTTAAAGGAACTATGAAAACACGTTGTCCCTCTGTATTTAGTGATCCAGAAGTGGTAACCGAGCTGGATAGATTACATGACCAGTATGTACGGGTCCCAGCAGAAAAAAGCCTCAAATAATATAGTTTTTATTTGTAAGGAACATTACTATAATTGTTTATTAGAAGAATTAGGGCTTAATACGAATTCTGGTAACCCTACATACACACGTAGCCCACTTTCAAAGGACTAGATCCTTCAAACTCACGTGTCCGTATTACGTTCTTGTGATGTACCTACAACCGATACTGATTTTGAGCTACTATATTTATATTGTGTACCTAAACTTCACAAAGGCCCGTGTAAGCAGAGGAACATAGCAGGATCCAGCAAATGTTCCACCAAACCTTTATCGTTACTCCTTACCAAGATACTGACAGCCGTTAAGGAGGAACTTCAGCAGTACTGTACAGTTGCTTCTACCAGAAGCGGTGTTAATCAGACGTGGATACTTAAAAATTCTAAACAACTGTTAGAAAAATTGAAGGCACACAATTTTTCTCATATTCACAGTATCAAAACATACGACTTCTCTACTCTTTACACAACAATGTCACATAATCTTAGAATCATAGACAATTGTTTTTTTTTAAAGTCGTACCCGGAAATTTAAATATCTAGTGATTGATTATCATGATACTTATTTTGTCAAACACCACTCTGATTCCACGCATAAATACACTGAGGTTGATGTAAAAAGATGCTGGGATGTCTAATAGACAAGGTATTTATAATTTTCGGAGACGAGGTCTTTCAACATTCGGCATTCCTATGGGAACCAGTTGTGCTCCTTTAGTGGCTGACTTGTTCCTTTATTCATACGAAGCAAACTGCATTCAGAAACTGCTGAACAAAAGAAGAAAATGTTAGCGGTGTTCTTTAATTTGATATTTAGATTATGTTCATACATTTGTCAATGCAGTATATCCCAGCGAACTAGAATTTAAAGATACAACAGAATCAAACACAAGCGATTAATACTTACACATTTTACTTACTATAGATACAGACGGGAAATTAACAACTAAGCTATACGACAAACGCGACAATTTCGGCTTTCCCATCGTAAATTTTCCACATTAAGTAGTAATATCCCATAGTAACCCGCATATGGAGTTTATATTTTACAAATGATCCGATATGCCAGGGCGTGTTCAACATATGAACATTTCATATACAGATGTAAACTACTCACCGACAAATTATTGACACAGGATATATCGAAAACCGCGTTTGATGTCAGCGTTCCGCAAATTTTACAGTCGGTATAATAGTCTTGTTTCCGATTACTCTGTTTCACGAAGTGAAATGTTGAGTTACCTGTTCGATGGTGGTTGTTGAGACGTACCAATTATGACGAGGATTCGTTCGTCGCATATTTCATTTTAATTTGACTGTGGACTCACGGCGTGTGTGACCGGTCAACAGGGGATGCCTGATCCCACCTCCTGATATCAAGAGGTCCGTGTTTGTCCATTTTTTACCAGATTTGTACCTATAATTCCATTTTTCTTTCTGAAATATCCGTTCTGTCCGGTATGGTTTTTTCTATTACATGTTATGCAAATGATCTACCCCAGGTTGTGTCTTCTAACCCTAAACTTACAAATGGTGGATGGACCTCGGTTTGAAGCGACGCATGCGTAGATATGTTAGTGATGATATCGTCATTTCATATCGTAATATCGTTATTTCGTATCGTAGTATCGTCATTTCGTATCGTAACATCGTCATTTCGTATCGTAGTATATTTCGTATCACAGTATCGTCATTTCGTATCGTAGTATATTTCGTATCACAGTCTCGTCATTTTGTATCGTAGTATCGTCATTTCGTTTCGTAGTCTCGTCATTTCGTATCGTAGTATCTTCATTTCGTATCGTGATATCGTCATTTCGTATCTTAGTATCTTCATTTCGTATCGTAATATCTTCATTTCCTATCGCAATATCGCGTTGCATTCAACGAAGTGATATTACGAATTATAGCCACCATAGTAAATAGACACCATATTCTCCCCACGAAACATCTTTGAACGAAGCATAGAATGAAGATCATCACAAGGATGTATCATCTCGCCACTCAAGTTCCTTTTGTACATAGGCGAGTGACAGAGGAACACATAGAAATACATTGGACATCTATAGCAGTTCACATCATTACAGTAGTAGACATTTTGCAGATGACCAGTGTATTTCTATGAGTCTCCAAAGTCACACACAACAACAGATGCAGAAGACAAATACGTTGAAGGAAGACGGAAGTAAGATAAGACTGAAGGTCGACCACAGAAAATGTGATGAGGGTGCATCATAGAAACAACGATCTAATCAGCATAGATGGTGAAGATCTAGGTTAAGTGGAGACATTTTGTTACTTTGGGAGTGTAGTGAACATCAGGATCGGCAAAGCAGCATTTTGGGAATTATATGGAAGTCAACGAAAATTTCAAGGAAGACCAATGTTAAGTTATACAAAAGCGATGTACGATCGGCCCTACTCCATGTCACAGAAACCTAGAAGAAGACTAATAAAGATATTGAGAGCAGGCTGAGGGGATTTAAGGGCAGATCATTGACAAAACATGGTGTTCGATGACAAGATTGGGTATGCAACAAAGAAATAGCAAACCAAATGGGCAAGGGACACATAGATGTGGACAGTAATCAAAGAAGGTGGATCTGGAGATATCTGGGACATGTATTAAGGAGGGGGAAGAGAACATTGCAAGGAAATCAGTGAAGTGGGTACCACCTGGAAAGAGAAGACCAGGTAGATCAAGAGGGACGTGGAGGAGGATACTGGAAACGGAGATGATGAAGACCAGGAACAAAATGTGCAACTGAAGCACCATAGGGAGAGCAGCACTGGAGAGAATCCAATGGAGATGCCTTGTATGTGTAGACATACAAGATGGGGAATAAGTAAGTAAGAGTAAGCAGCATGTGGGTTACTATTCGGGTTCTATAAATAGACCCTCCCGGGTTCTATAAATAGAACATGACGTCATCATGGTTTTTCCGTATGTTCTAACCACATCATTTACATAATTATGACGTATTGAAATATTCATAAATAATTAATTAGATTTTCTTTTGTGATACTAATGGATCCGAGATGATAATTTGTTGTTACGAAATAGGACGATGATTTATTTTGATTGGCCCCTTACTACGTCACTGTGAGTGAAATCCTTTCGATGCGTGATAGCTCCGAGATGTCATGATGAAATATGTCTGTTACGTCATACAGGATGTGTTACCTAATCCTTCCGGGATAAGAGAATGAATTGTGAAATGACGACCAGAAGAATTTCATTAGTTTCCGAGAAGTTCTAGTGTCAAGATGACTGAAAATTCAAGAATAACGTGTTCTTTATCAACTCATAGGGGAAAACAAGCAGCAAAAATCTGTGGCGTGATATTTGTTATTGTGCTAATGTGTTATCAAATTTTCTACAGAGCAATAAACCCAACGAAAATGAACCATCACCATCGTTTCGATTAGGATACATTTTATACAAAGTTTTTAATGGATCATCGCTTGATGTTAATTTCACAAATCAAAACGAGAATTTTAACGGAATATAAGTCTGACTGAAATACGACAATTTTTAGATAAAGACGCTTACTCACTGCAGAAGAGAGTTCAGAGAAAATTTAAGAGACGTCGTGTGATAGTACGTACAAGAGGTAGATAGTCAATGGGACGGTGATTTGATGGATGTTAAAAACACAGCAAGTTACAATGATGGCGTAAAGTATATTTTAGTTCTCCAGGACGTATTTTCCAGGTTTATTTTTACAGCTCCGATTACCAACAAGACAGCTATGTAACTATGCCGAGAGAGCCATTCAGACATTGAAAAGTAGGTTATATAGAATGTTTACAGAAAAGAACTCGTACCATTACATAGATGATTTATCTAAAATAACACAGGCCGTTAATGACACACCTTCTCGTTCCCTTGGAGAAATCGCTCCATCAAATGTAAACAAAAAAAACGAGGATGAAGTTAGACTCGAATCGTATCTTGTAAGAACAAAAACTAAATTGACTCCAGAAAAGAAGATAAATTCATCTAAAAGAAGAAAGAGACAAACAAGATTATACAAATTTAATCTGAATGACAAGGTTCGCATAACTTACCTCAAACGACCCTTCCAAAGAGATTACGACCAAAAATGGACAGGTGAAGTTTTTATTGTGTCTAAAAGATTTATAGACCATTCGATCCACGTATATACAGAGGTCGGCAAAAGGGTGGGTGTGGTATCGGTGGTTTGTACGGTAAGAAGACTTACATGATACCCGTCGACCCGCACGTAAGCAAGGAACCAGAAGAAGAGAAAATAGTCGTCGGAAAACAGGTTACTCCCGTTGCAGCAGCGGAAGAAAGAGCAAAATCCGAATTAAAGGATGCGGTCGAGGAAAAAACACCACACGTGCCCGTCAAGAAGACTATAAAAACTAAACGACCACAACGTTCATTCAGTTCTAAGAAAAGCAAGAAAAGAGCAACATCGCGTGTAAAACTCCAGAAACGAAACGACGTGCAGCAACAGACGAATACAGCATATTTCACAAGAAACCGAGGATAAAGAAAAAAATGGCATTTCTTAGCGACAAAATCCGAAACATTTCACAACCTGCGGAACTGTCTATTTTTACGGTACCCCCAAATCAAGTGGCAGTAGAAAAAAATTATTATTCCGAATGTAGGCCGGTATCCTCATTCAACACGGAAGATACACCTGTTGAAATATTTATTCCCAATCAGGGAAGTGAATATATTGACTTGAGACGAAGTAGACTGTACGCAAAATGTAAAATAGTGAAAGCCGACGGTACACCCCTAGCTCCTAAAGAGAACGTTAGACCTATAAATCTACTCTTACAGACTATATTGTCTCAGTTCGACACGTACATGAACGGAAAATTAGTTTCCCTGAACACTAATTACTACCCGTGGAAAGCTTATCTGAAGATTCTTCTGTCTAGTGGTATAGATGCCGTGGGATCTCAACTACAGTCACAGTTATTCTATGAGGACGAAACCAATTTTGACGATCCAAAAATTATCGGTGGAAGTAACACAGGGCTTTTATACAGAAACTCGTTTACAAAAGAGAGTCGAATCTTTGACATGGAAGGACCACTGTACGAGGACGTGTTTGCAATTGAAAAGTATCTTGTCAACGGCGTCGACATTCATCTCAAACTGTTTAAGAACCGAGCTCCATTCTTCCTAATGAGTAGTGAGGCTACCCCCAGTTACAAGCTAGACCTTTTAGACGTTGTCTTTAAAGCGTGCATGGTGAAAGTGGATAGTGGAGTGCTGATCAATCATGCAGAAATACTAAAGGACACCACCGCAAAGTACCCCGTAACAAGAACAGAAATAAAGATGAACACGTGTGCTAAAGGTTCCGGATCATTTATATGGCAGAACGTTTGGTCTAACAGCCTTCCAACGAAGGCATTTTTTGCCTTCGTCAGTCAGAATGCAGTTAATGGAAGTTATACAAAGAACCCATTTAATTTTCAGAATTTAGTTCAGGAAATTGCGTTGTATGTCAATGGAGAGAGTGTTCCTGCACGCCCCATGAAAGTTAGTGCCACTAATCACGTCACGCCTTTTGTCAATCTTTTTGTGGCGTCTGACAAATGGAACAAAAAACACAGGACTATTGATTAACAGATCTAATTTCAGTATGGCATATGCCGTGTATGCATTTACTCTCACACCCAACGATTTACGAGAAGAGTATATAAATCTAGTTCGTCAAGGTAGCATCAAATTAGAAGTAAAGTTTGCCACAAACACGACTGAGACACTGAATTGTTTGACCAGTGGTGAATTTCCTGCACTTCTCGAAATCGATCACTCCCGGGACATTAAGTATACTCAAGCATGAATACAGATCAGTTAGAATGTGTCATTAACAGAGACAAATGTTTACAAATGCATGTGAAGGGTGTGTTTTCACCCGACACGCTACCCGAAGTTGTCAGTTTGTATCCTGCAGGTTTCATATGCAACACGGATGAATCACATCTACCGGGAAAACATTGGGTAGCGTTTTGGTTTCAGAGTGCTGCGCATGTAGAATTCTATGGCAGTTACGGAAAGTTACCGATACACTACAGCGAAAAGTTTGAAACATTTTTAAACAGAAATGCCATTTCATGTCTGTATAATAATGTTGTTCTGCAAAAAAAAAGGACACCGACACGTGTGTATACCACGTTCTTTTTTATTTGTTGATGAAATGTGATAATTAAAATGAAAACAATTGTCAACAGTTTGAAATGGAGTCATTTTGCCGATCATATAGTTTTTCAGTTTGTAAAAAGTTATTTTAACTGTACTTAATGTAACACCAACGTTTTTATTTTTTCAAAATGTAATTTTTGTACGTTTAATTATTTCTCCGTTATCGAAGAACAATAAATTATAAAACGTGCTTGTTGTTATTCGTTTCGTATTTGAAACCGATGCAAGTAGCATGTCTGTTGAAAATTGGTGGGATAGTAAATCGCTTCTACCGTTTCACACCCCGACTACAGTTCTTCTATCTGGAGCTACGATGTCGGGAAAAACAACGCTGACGTACGAAATTCTAAAACATGCCAGAGGTATGTTTGAAACCCCACCTCAGAAGATAATATACGCTTATGGCGAGTATCAACCTTTATACGAAGAAATGGAAAAGACCATTCCAGAACTCATTTTACATCATAATTTACCCGGTAAAGAGGACATAGAGTCCTGGAGCGAAGGATCTACTCATACTGTATTAATTTTGGACGATTTACTAAATCGTGTCACCCAGGATCAAGATTCCTTGTACTTATTCTGTGACAGCGCATCATCGCTGCGTTAACGTTCTTTTTTTAACGCAAAATTTGTACATGCCCGGAAAGTATGAAAGAACGATTTCACTGAACTGCCACTATTTCATTTTATTCAGAAATAATAGAGATGCTAGGCAGATCATAACTCGACGTTTCACCACGCAGACTGCGCATGCGCATACTACCGGGTGAGGATACCGTGGTCTATCTACCTAAAGTATAAAACGTCCCATTTTTTCGGTAAAACTCCATTGCATTCGAAATGAATCGGAACAAACGGACGCATATACCGTTTATGAAACTGTTAAGTCAAACTACTTCAGCACAAAGGAAAGCGTTACTTGAAACTATTACAAGAGAACAACTAAAAGCTCTGTGCGAAGTCGCATTGAACATTTACAAGGGTTCAATTTTCGTCAGCCCTCAGTACGTTCGGAAATTAAGACCGTATCAAACGTTCATCAGGACGATCGTCAGTCGAAAAGTTGGTGTGAAGAGAAAACAGTACCTGTTGTCGAAGAGGCGTAAAGCGCTTCCGATACTACTGAAACCGTTTCTGACACTAGTTGAAGGAAATGGCTTAAAAATTTATTCTTATACCCAAAACGAAGTACGACAACTTGAACATCAGCATCAGCGAAGGGAGCGGATAAAAACACGACAAAGTTCACCGTCCTTAATGTTTTGTGGGATGCACTTCAATATGTCGTACCTCAAAAACTCCACAGAAAAGCAATTGGTCTTGTTCATTATATTATTAAAAGCGGTGAAGCTATTCTGTCGTGGGACAAATCGGATCAAATTGTATACCAGGGAAAGCCTGTGATGGGATCAAATGTTATCGATCTCATATCATACGTAATTAACCCGCATACGTCGGTTCGTCCGGTTGGATACGACGAGTTTTATAGCGCTCTTAAGAGCATCACTACACCAACATCTTTAATGACAAATAACAGTCGTCAACGAACTACACCTAAACATGATATAATCAGGAAGGAACGGGTCTTGTAGTTAAAAAGAGGACAAATGGTGCTCCACCCGGTTTTCAATTACCTCCTCTCAAAAAACCAAAGAAAACAAAAGTAAATTGGATTAAATTTTAATGTTATCAAAAAACATAGATTACATTATCTACATTACATTATAAGCGTTATGTTAGAAAAAAATATCGGACGTGTTTTAACCTCAGTCGAATTTTTTCTATTCTGAATTGTAATATCAACAAGTGATTATCTTTATCTAATAAAAAAATTAAATGTATGTTTTTGTTGTAGCTTTTTTTTTTTACGGAGATGATACATGTAATTTGTTTTCAATATCCGTATGGTAGCGTATTTACACCATCACTTTGTACTACACGTTTATTATATATAAATTTAAAGTCTTTCGTTTCCTTCCGGTTGTATATCACTTTGTCGTTTTTCAGTCTGGAAATTTTTCGTTCGTTGACAATGGAAATTCTATCATTGAAGGGTTGCTCGTTGTCACTTTGGTGTGCTTTTGTGACGAGATTTAGCAGAGATTCAAAATTCAGCAGTTGACTGTTTGTGTAATTCAGCGTGAACCCTTTCACTTTGCATACCTCTTGTCCTTTTGCCGTGCGATATGCATAGTTTTTTGGTCCACCCGAGACAAATTCTACGATATGATCTCCGGGTTTTAATTCGCTGGTCAACTCTCCCAAGAATGAGCCAACTTCCGGATTTGCGTCTCCGGGGCGACTGACGAATATGACGGAATCCGTATCGAAGTAAAGAACCCTCTCCTGTAACATTTCTAAGACGGAATACAACTTAAGTCGGGCCCAACACGTGGTGAACGTTGCAATAAACACATTTGTGTTAAAGTCCTCCTTGACCATGTTGGATTTATTTTCCCAACTCAACTGAATCATGTCGTCAGAAACGATAAAGAAATCTTTGACTTCTTTAGAGGGATCACTAAGACATCGGAAAAACTTGTCGGCTTCAGATTCGTGATAAAAACTGCATTGGGGCTTGTTCAGTCGCTGACCGAACTTACCCCAAAAGGAATTCAAAAGAAGTTTAGCAATGGATCGGAGTGCCGGATTTTTTTTTTTCGATATCCAGATTGATCCCTTCCTTTTCAGCATACTGACTGACGTAAGAAGCTTTGTCTTCATTCGTTTTAACCCATTCCGGACAACCGCTAGCTTTTTGCTTTATTTCCAAACACAAACCTTGAAAATACCTCCCTTCGCCGTCTTCGGCTGATACCGATCTGTGTCATTCCAGTGGTAGACCTCGTAGATGTTTTGAATTTCATAACCGCAGTCTACAGCTTTCCTGATTTCGGGTGTGCACCACGTGCCCGTCAAACACCTTTCTGTATCGGTACAGGAGCAAGGTGCTTGGCGTTGTGTCTCGGCGCAAGTACGACAGAGAGAAAACGTCAGTTTGTTATTAATTTTTAAGGGTAAAACGGGGTGATATAACTTCCGTGGGGGTAGAATCTTGATTTTGGCTATACCAAAGTAGTTCCGGATGTCTTCGAATTCCCTCGTTATGACAAGCGGTTCTCGAATGGGGTATTCGGCGTATTTGTTAACGAAAGGGTAGAGGGAGCAAAAGTCGAGATAGTGTATTTTTTCTCCCTCTTGAACCTTGTGATGCAACTTGATCGCATTAGTCCGACCGCCAAAAAACGACTCTCTCGGATTTAGCCGATCTTGCAGATCTAGAGACGTCATAAATCGAGCGGCTTCCTCGTGAAATTTTAGGAGACTTTGAAATTCGTGTTCCCATATTTGAAAGTAATTCATCCCAAGTGATTGTATGTAATCGCGCTTTTTACACGTTAAAACGTATAGTTCCTCCATAGACTGTCCTGTCCTGTCCTGGGATTTTTCACAACGCCCCGCTGTGAATCGTAACAAACCGGACAGCCGTGCCAAAAGCAGCCGTGTAATTCGTACGCAGTGTTTGTTTCTGTGCAATAACCGTCTAAACGATAACGCGAATCGTGCAAAATTTTCTCTCCTTTGCTGAGCGCGTGAATAAGGTATTTAGGCGAATTGGTCCTTCTGCCCACTTCCATGAGCCATTCCAGCTATTGAATAGAGACCAAACTGTATGTGTCTCTGGACGCGTACCCGTACGAAGGAATTTGTGGGGGAAGAAACAAAATGAGGTTCCTCTATGACATAATCGCGTTGTTGGAGAGCGTTCCCGTCTAGAAGTACATCATCGACTTTAACGCTCAGTTGCCCGTCACGACGTACGGACAGCACGTTTTCTTTCTCTCAGTTTCACAAACCACGTTTCTTGCAAAAACTTAGTCTTAAAGATTTTCATGCAGACGGAAGCGATCGTGATAGACTGAAAGGGGTCGATTCTTCGATTATACCTTCGTCGTTTATCTCTCGGTCAATTTTGCCAGTCATCGTGGTGAGTAAATATTGAGACTTCAGGCATGCTTTTCTCAAAATGTCGACATCACTGAAACAATATTCTAGGATTTCTTTGGCAAAGTCAAAGACTTCGTTCGCGTTTCTTTTTTCATCGTACCAGACAGATTTTCCTTCCTATTAAATAAATGCAGGAAAAATCCTTTTTTTAGTTCGGGAAGATCAAACGCGGCTGGAAAGCTAGCGAGAGGCATAGGTAGGAAGTTCAAGGAGTCTATGAGTCGTATTTTAAGTCCCCTACCGACATAAAGATACATGACTTTTGACCCGCAGTATATGATGTGTTCGGGTTTAATCGAGTTGTCGACGAGGTATTCTAGTATGAAATACGAATCGTAACATTTTAAATTGTGAGCGACGACCGTATAATTTTTATTTTGATCGTTGAAAAGCCACCGTCCGAATTTTTCTGTAGTACCATCTCCATGAAAGACGATTTCTCGGAAGCCGCACGTATCCGCGCAGGGGTCCCATTCAAAACACTTTTCGATTTTGTCATAATTTTTACATTTTGCACAACGAGTACCGCAGTTGTTACATTTAGTTCCGGGTTCGAATTCTACATCCACACATTCGGAACACACCTTGTGCGCCACGACCAGGTTGGGGACATGCCGATATTTTCCGCAACTGGACTTGCCGCAGTGTATGCAAAGAGTGCAGTTTTGACACTGCGACGTTTCGTGTTTGCACTTTTTGTTTCCGTTGTCGCGTGCAAAGGCGTAACCCTCCGAGCATTGGGTAATATGATCTTCTTGACAGCACTCGAAATCAAAGAAAATAAATTTGGTATCGCTCTCCTTACACTCTATGGACCTCATGTAACAAAGGTGGTCTTGATCGACGAATCGATTGCAACTACGACAATGCCACTCGCCGTGCGTGATAGTGAGACGTGGATTCCGACTCGGCGAGATACAGGTAGACTCGTTGACGCCTAGGCGTCACATCCGTTTCTTCCTCGCCTTGTTGATCAGAAGGGACGCGAATGAACTTATTTCCCACTCTAGAACCGACAACAAGCACGTCGATGTTCAAGAGATCTTCAAAAGGTGTGATATCGTGCAGCGTCATTCGCCGATTTTTCGGAACTTTCGAAGTTCTAAGGTCAGATTGGTCTGTCTCTGGTAATTTCTCTTTCGTTTCAAATCATCGAAATACCATCGGGGGAATTTGTCGTTGTCTAGCACACATTTCTCTATCGACACATTCTCATCCAAATGCATTTCTCGTTACACGATTGGCAGCAAAATACCCTATTGCGATGGCCCTGGCCAAACAGGTTAAATCGTCATTAAAAATTTCTACGATAGATCGTTTTCGCGTCACGGAACTGCTGGCACCCGATAGACAATTGATAGGTAACGTGTTGCCCCCCTTCCCACCTTTGGGTAACTCCATGGTGCCGATGTCAATGTGAAAACTGTCGTTTAAGTCCAGATCTTGGTAACTCTGTAATACATTCTGGATGTGTTCTAACACTGCGTGTCCGTTCAGTCGGGTTAACGGTCGCAGCGATACGATGATTGGAGTGACCAAATTACGATGATGAATAACAACACGTCCCAAGTCCGATCCTGCCAATCCCTCTCGTGCAGTGTCGATGATTCCGTCGAACATACTTTCAAGTTCTCCGTAAAGGTCGGAAAGTTTTTGTCCCTGTGAATTTTCGTTCGGTCTAGGATCCACTCTGTAATGTCTATCGATTACATTATTTTTGAATGTTCTCTGACCGACTCGTTTTATGTCGTAGTCCAGGATGCGTTTGTCTTATGTATTCGGTGTATCTTCGCTTTGCAAATCGTTTAATCCGAGAGAGTTTCTTGGTCCCGGCACCGGTGCGTTACTGGGTCCCGGTACCGGCGAATCCGGAGCGCGGGCGGCGGCGGCGGGCGGCGAGTTCGGCCCCCTTCCGACCTGTGGCGGATGAATTGGTTGGAAATTCATCAACTCGTCCAAAAAAGAATCGCTGAAATAATTTCCTTGATCGTTGAATTTCTGTCTTTTGGAAGCAGGTGGTGATTCCGCATCATCGTTGAAAAAGTCTAGAGCTCTATGTATACTCTCGTGTTCCTCTGCGGATATTGCGTCTGGAAATCTTGCGTTACACCACCTGCATCTATGCGCGGATTCTGCCATCTGTTGTGAAAAAAAAACTTATTTCAATTCACAAAATACAAAATAAAATAAAAAAATCACACAAAGTAATGTTCTTTTCAACCCGAAACACAACCATGAAATAATTATTTTCTCCACAATAAAATAAGAGTTGTTTCCCTTTATCCGTAGGCGACGTCTAAAAGTATAAACAGTTTTAATTTCAATTAAAAATCGTTAACAATTTTAAAATCGTTAACAATGGCTATCTAATCAGAAAAAGTTTTAAGACAAATACTTTTGAAATTGTAACTTATTTTTATATTCTCGTTTTATCTGTCATTTTAATGCGCGTATTTTTTCTATCATACTGTAGTTTATACTAGATGACCTTTTGGTTTACATTCCGTTTGTCACGTGACAATCTTTTTAAGGTATCCATTGTATAAAAGGTAAACAATTTGATGCCTGGTAAGGTACTATAGAGATAATATTTTATGATATGTAGGCATGTCCCATGAACAGATATAAGGCTTTTAGGGACCAACTATCGAAGATTGAAAAAATCTTGCACATTGTTATTTTGGATTTATACTTACCAAAGCACTAAAACACAGTAGAGTTAAATCCCGACATTAAACATAAAAACATAGTTGTTGTAATTGTTTGATGATTTCTGTACAATAATCATTCACAAATATTTTATTAATATCAAATATAAGACCTTCTTCTAAAGAAAATTTATTTTTATGATATTGCAATGAAATTAATTTTTTTTCTGGAATTTGCAGAGGTTGTGACGGAGTTATCTGAATTTAACATACTCATTTATACAATAGATACCTTAAAATGAACGTTATTAAACGTGAACAATGTTCTCTGTATAAAGGTCATGGCCCAGTGTACATGCTACATATCCTTTTGATTTATAACACATTTCATTTTCTAAGGATTCTATTATTTAATACTTGTAGGTATTTCGCTGAACGAATTTTTAGACTCGTTCACTTCATTACATTCTGTCTGAATCACCTGACAATGACACAAGCCGACAAGGTCTACCTGTCTCCCAAAACCAATCTATTGGTCATATTCCAGCACACTATGTTGAACGATTTTATTGAAGACATAAAATAAATAAAATTACATTCCACAAATAAAAACAAAAAACATTTTTATGTTGAAACATTTTTATCTACATTTATTAGCGAATGATGAAATTTCCAATTTTCATGGGAATTTTGTCTCTCACTTAGATTTAGTTACGAAAGGGTTAAGTGGTTCAGTTCAGTTATACAATGTATAAGCTCTTTGCGGAATGAGCTTTTTAAAGAATATTGGATCGAAAATGACATTTTTTGAAGAAAAAAAAAACAAAGTATAGAGTGCACTTGCGAACAACTTTCATATTTTCAGAAAGGTTTCTTATGCGAAATCTTGAGGTGTAGACAAAAGGAAAAATTTTCTGAAAATATGAAAGTTGTTCGCAAGTGCACTCTATACTATGTTTTTTTTCTTCAAAAAATGTCATTTTCGATCCAATATTTTTTATTCGCACACTCCTTCTCGGTAGTATTGGGGTGCTTATGATTGATGGTTCTGGTTCTATGCAAGGCATGTCTAGGATTGGTTCAACCAGTTCCGTTGTTGATGACTGATGGGATGACGTTGGTGTCTGAGGAGGTGACATGGGTGGTGGTGTGGGATACTGTGGTGTGGGATTCTGTGGTGCAGAAGATGTGGAGGTTGTCGCACATCTACATCTGGATCCCTTACAGCAAAGCAAGGAAATAATTATGATCACTAGCAGGGTCATCAGCGGGGTGATAACTAAAAGGATAGTGACCTCTGAAAAAAATAAAAATTATAAGTATTCCAATTTTAAAAAAGAAAAAGAAAGGCTCTGTGCATGCAGTGTACATTGCTATTACTAAGTTTTTGTCCTTTTCATAAGTGATTAGAATTTTATTCAAATAATTCAATTGCATACTGGAAAAGGGGTAGCATTTTTTCATCATATGCTACAACATGGTAAGGAATTTGTTGCTGTTGTTGTAAATACGATCAGACAGAGGAATTTGTTGTTGCTGTAAATACGATCAGACAGAGGAATTTGTTGTTGTTGTAAATACGATCAGACAGAGGAATTTGTTGTTGCTGTAAATACGATCAGACAGAGGAATTTGTTGTTGCTGTAAATACGATCAGACAGAGGAATTTGTTGTTGTTGTAAATACGATCAGACAGAGGAATTTGTTGTTGCTGTAAATACGATCAGACAGAGGAATTTGTTGTTGTTGTAAATACGATCAGACAGAGGAATTTGTTGTTGTTGTAAATACGATCAGACAGAGGAATTTGTTGTTGTTAATCTGTAAACACCATTTCTGTCAACTAATGCTACTGATGGTTGACTTAATATTATACGTCTGTTGTTGCTTCTATAAATGGCTGACATATTTATTTCCTCTGCAGGTAAATACCTGTAGTCATCAATAGACTTTTTATATAGAGAGAGTAAAATTGCAATGGTGAGAATAATTAACGGAATTAACATTAAAAAAGTATAAATATTTCATATCTTGTGATGTATTACCAAGAGTTAGCGATTCAGTATTGTTCACATTGATACTGTTGGTGGCTGAATGATGAGCACACTGGTGACAGCGTCAGAGATAGGTACGCTGGTGACAGCATCAGAGGTAGATACGCTGGTGACAGCATCAGAGGTAGATACGCTGGTGACAGCATCAGAGGTAGGTACGCTGGTGACAGCATCAGAGGTAGATACGCTGGTGACAGCATCAGAGGTAAATACGCTGGTGACAGCATCAGAGGTAGATACGCTGGTGACAGCATCAGAGGTAGGTACGCTGGTGACAGCATCAGAGGTAGATACGCTGGTGACAGCATCAGAGGTAGGTACGCTGGTGACAGCATCAGAGGTAGATACGCTGGTGTAGGAGGTGTCCAGTGCCTCTGGAAGTGTTGTGGAATAGAGGAAATCTGAAGAAAAAAACAACAACAAAAAAGAGAAAAATACTTATTACAAAGTAGTAGGACAAAAGTAAGTTCCGAAAAATTAATTTCACTATATAATATTACTTATGATACCGAAAATAACGTCTTTAAACCTTGGAAGTCTGGGTCTAAATTTGACAAAATATTCAAAAGTTTACATCCTAAATAAAATTAATAATCAATATTTTTATTTTGGTGTTTATGAATTAGATCACAGATCCATTGACATCATCTTTGTAATTAATATTGAAACAACGTTGCTAGATTTTGACTGAATTTGATGTGTACACTCAGGTGCCAAAAGTTTGTCAACTTTTTTATTTTTCCCATTGCTTTCTGTTTTAAATGAACTTTTTTTTATTGCACACAAAAAATGTGCTTTTCAAAACTGAAGCTTCTAAGAAATTTTAACTCCAAACCAGAAGGAAACAAAAATACATTCTACTAACCATGTGAAGTTTCATATAAATTGTTAAGCGTTAATTATTGACAGTTATTTGAATAAAGTTCATTTAAATAGAATGCAATGGGAAAAATGAAAAAAAAGTTAACAAACTTTTTGACACATGACACATTTATTCAAATATATACTCTAGAATTACTCTCCCGTCACATAATGCGTCGAAGATTAATTGGAGAATTCACTTGTGACATGCTAATCCCCCCCCCGGTTCGTTAAAGTTGTCCTATTTCAAAACCGAACATTAAAAAAATTACATTTCATAAGTAAAAAATAAAAAATTGCTACTACACTAATTTCAATTGAGAGCGGACACGACCTCATTCATTCATTCTAGGTACAGCCTATTGTCGGAAGTTTATAGACATTATCATTTTGTACTATATATTTCATATAAAAAAGCATTTAAAAAATATATATTGTGAAGCCCTTTCTTATCGCATGTGAATAAAATTTTCACTGTTAAACAGAGACTGTTTCCAAGTTTCATTGATTATTTGGATGTAATTTTCTAATGTGTTTTTTTTTAATACACTTGACAATTTAAACAAAAAGTAAATATTAGATATCACAATTTTATTTACACAAAGAAGGAATTTTCATCACAAAAATTAAACTTTCTGTTTAAATTGATGAACTTTTAAATTTCTATTTTCTGAAAATTGTAATAAAAATATATATTGAAATTGTATCCAATTCTCTGTTTAACAGTGAAAATCTATTCAAATGCGATAAATATATTAATAGGAGATTCCCCCGAGCTTTGAAAGCCGATTGGTGACTATAAAGAGACATGACATGAGATATAATCAATTTAAATAGGTCAAACTCTAGACTGCTTTTTCAAAATGAGCGTACAACATTAATATCAAATTAGAAACAGGTATATCTACAAAAATGATAAAAATGTTATATGGATCATTAACCACAGTATCGTTATGACCTCTATGAATAGGTGTAGAGTATGCAAGGTTAAAGATATGTGAAATATTTGAAAGACAATCTTGATTTTTGTTATAAAAAAGAAATCCAATAAAAAAACTGAAAAAAAATCATGTGTCAAAACTACAGCAAAGTTTAAAAATATATTTAATCATTATCTATGTTATGAACAAATGTCCAATCAACGAATAGAATTTAAAAAAAAAAAGAAAACATTACGCACCAGTTGACAGAGATTTTGAAAATACATGTATTTTTATTTATTCTACTGGTTTTTACTTCCTTTCTGACTATTCTTCTCAAAGTTTCGAAGATGTCTTTTGATTTTTTTTTTTAATTTGTACAATAAGATATAATTTTCAAAAATCTGCAATCTATTTTTTTTCAAAATTCATTTTATTATGGCTCTTTTTACACATGTCGCAGACTCTTACATAATTGATGATGACAACAGGAACAATGAAACTGCGTGTCCTGATATTGCAAAATACACATATCTTAACTCGGAACATTTACATCATCATGATCCAATGAAATTGTTCCTAGAGTCATTAAGTACCTCGGTCTCCTGTATGACGTATTCAATAACCAATCATGTAAACAGTTCGACGTATTTCGCAACAGTTTTACATCATCTCGGAAAGGCTATCACTCATTCAACGTTTTTCACTTACACCAACGTAGTGACGGACCTATCAAAATTTTCATAATAACAATTTATCATATAATAATATATAACAAAAGACCACAAATCTATTTAATTGTTTTTATATCTGATGATGTCATAAATATGTAACTATAAGAAAAATATGTCATGTTTTTTTATAGAATTTACTTCATTAATTATGTAAATGATGGGAAACCCATGATGACGTCAGGTTCTATTTATAGAATCCGGGAGGGTCTATTTTTAGAACCCGAATAGTAACCAACATGCTGCTTTTATTCAAAAACTATCGGCCAAATTAAATAATGTATATATATGAATATATAGAAAAAAGTGCTAAACGTTTTCCATTTAGTGGTGTACATTTTAAGAAAATCTTACTGTAACCAAACTAAGGAAAATTTTTTGAAAAATGCATGCACCCAAATATATGCACCGGCCCCCACTGAATTTGGTAACTTTATTTTCTTCGATGGATGCGAAGGTGAGATACTGTTGAAATCGCATTAAGGAATTAGATCAGCCATCCGTATGTAGTGAACCAGTTATGTGCTCCATAGAACATTTTTAAATTTAGATTTAAGTGTCTTGAAGTCAGGAAATGGTCTCTCAGAACTTTTATAATTAAAATTAATAAAAACATTAAATTGACAGGCTAATGATTTCCTCTCAATGAATCAGCGAGGTTCAGAAAATAACAATTACGATAGCAATGCATGAGAATGATGGGTCTTACAGAGAGGTAGACTTTTTGAAAAAATTAAATTCTTAAAGTCACAATACCCTATTAACACATATTTAAAGTTGTGTTGCCGTCCTCTCCCTAACGTTCCAAGTCCGATAATCATAAACCAATCACATCGACAGAGTTGCCGTTCGTGCTCGATAGACCTTAAAGAGCGACTCTAAAAGCCAATGACTGACAGTACACAATTAACCCAGAATTATGCCTGTTAAACCCCGAGTGATTGTGTTTGATCTAGGTAAATAACTTTCGAATAAATTGACATTTCCCTGTGACACGTGCGCGTATTTAACATATTTGACAAATGTCGCAAAATGTCCAAATTCTGACAGAAAATGCCCCTGAACAGTGATATTTGGTGTCGACACTTACTGATTGTGTGTCTAACATTGCAGAGAATTACGTGATCAAGAAAACATATAACAACTCGACACAAAGAAATTTAGGCTGAGGACAAAATTTTAATTTCACGTGAATCGACTTTGGTGATCCCGAAGGCTTTTAGATGCCGAAGTTACCGTTACTGGCATTGGGTTCAGTATAATGACAGGAAAATGTCCTGTAGTGACAAATAGCAAGAATTACTTACCTTTTATGACTTTCTGGATATGAATTGATGACCAAATAAATTGTTTTTATAATTATTTATTGAAATAGATGTAATGAATTATTGTTAGATATAAATTATAACCTACCAAAAAGAGTAAGGAATCTGCGTTCATTCAAGTGTTTGTTTTTTATTTTTCTTTTGTTGCTTTACCTCCATTCAAGAATTTTTCAGTTATATGGAGAGGTCACAAGCTTTAGGTGACATGCCACAAATTTTGACCCGTGCTATTGACTGACTCCAATGCAGTGAGGGATCTTCTACTTGCCATGGCGCCTGTCATGAAACTGGACCTCCGTTATAAATCTCGTCAGAAGATTGAAGACTTAATTGTTTTGCAATCATAAAGTCCAGAATTTGATTTTGTTGATGACTCTGTCTATTAGAAAGCTTGTCTCCCAATCAGGAGATCCAAGATTTGATTTTATTGCTGACTCTGTCTCAGTGTCTGTTAGAGTGCTTGTCTCACAATCAGGAGATCCAAGATTTGATTTTATTGCTGGCTCTGTCTCAGTGTCTGTTAGAGTGCTTGTCTCACAATCAGGAGATCCAAGATTTGATTTTATTGCTGACTCTGTCTCAGTGTCTGTTAGAGTGCTTGTCTCACAATCATGAGATTCAAGATTTGATTTTATTGCTGGCTCTGTCTCAGTGTCTGTTAGAGTGCTTGTCTCACAATCATGAGATTCAAGATTTGATTTTATTGCTGGCTCTGTCTCAGTGTCTGTTAGAGTGCTTGTCTCACAATCATGAGATTCAAGATTTGATTTTATTGCTGGCTCTGTCTCAGTGTCTGTTAGAGTGCTTGTCTCACAATCAGGAGATTCAAGATTTGATTTTATTGCTGGCTCTGTCTCAGTGTCTGTTAGAGTGCTTGTCTCACAATCAGGAGATCCAAGATTTGATTTTATTGCTGGCTCTGTCTCAGTATCTGTTAGAGTGCTTGTCTCACAATCAGGAGATCCAAGATTTGATTTTCCAGCTGGCTGTGTCTGTTAGAATATGCTTGTCTCTGTCTTAATCATAAGGTCCAAGATTCGATTTTGTTGCTGGCTCTATCTGTTAGAGTGCTTATTTCACAATAGGGTGTCCAAGATTTGATTTTGTTACTTGCTCCGTCTTTTAGGTTGCTTTTATCACTGTATATCAGCAGTGAGATATAATACCTTATTGACTGACTCTCAGTCTATCTGATAGATGTGCTGATCACACAGTCAATTAGATTTTATTCCCAGTATCACATCATAAACTTTTTAATCTTGAATAAGAAACTGGTTGTTCCTTTGTGAAGCACTTAGAAAGACACCAATTTTTAGGTGAGACTTAAATCCCAGGACCTGTGTTAATATGGCAGATGACATGTCTCTTTAAAAAAAAACCCACTGCATTGGCATCAGTCTATAACACAGGTAAAAATGTTGCCCTTCATCTTTAAGTGGCCACAATTCCTAGTGATAAAAAATTTACTGAAAAGAAAAATAATTGCTGGAACAATTAATAACATTGCTCGTAGTAATAGAATAGGGCATCATAGGAAAACATTGAATAATTAGACAGAAAGTCAAATCTTTGCCCTGTTTACTGGATACTCATAACAGTCTGTCTTTACTATTTGGTATGTTGTACTAGCATGACCACAATTAATCCAGTTCTTATATTATTAATCCATTGTTATTTGTTCTTCTTCAGATTATACACTATGGCCATTTTGGGTAGATACACATGTAGACCCTCCTTTTATAAAGAACAGGTAAGAATACATTTCATATATCACTAAAATCAGGTAAAAATGGAAATGATTTGTTTTTATTTTTGTTTCGTAAGTTACAAATGTTCTTGTTTGTTTATCTTTACAGCAAAGGTGAAATACATGATTGCCATGGTAACCATGTAAAATACTTCAAAGATGTACCTCAGATGTTACAAACACTTCACAGTGAAGGTTATCAACTTGGAATTGCTTCAAGGTACGTTTTAAAAGTCCTCTTTGACAAAATTTCATTCCCAAACGCTCACGGTGATCTATTTCAATTGTCTGTTTTGCATCATGCATTGTTATAACAATTCAACCAAACTTGGCATGGAGCATCCTTGGGGACGGGCTTTCAGTTGTGTTTAAATGGTGATTATCTCCCCTTGGCAATGGATACGTTTTAACCTATCTTAGTAAGAAACATTCCCATGTGTAGCTGCATAACGTTTGTGAATGAAAAGAGGCTAGGTCCCATAGGTGCTGCAGAAAAGCCAAAACTCGATGCATCTTTAAAATTTTTCTCATGAACCAATGATATTCCTATTGTTATCATAGATTTTACTTGGACGATCCCTAAGGCCGGCTCATCAGCCTCATTTGGCCTCTTGTATTACTTCTATCTAAAAATGTTTCTTTTACTGAAAAATATTATTCATTTCATTATTTCAATCAAAGGCCTAAATGGCTAAAATGACATTGAGCACTTGAAAAATCACAAAGCCTGTTTGATGCCTGGGTATGCCTAGAAAATCAAACGATCTGTAGCTGATAAACTTCTAGTTTTTAAGAGTACAGGGGACTGCTAACACATAGATCATGACAACACTTAATCAGTATTGTTTTACAACATCAGCTGTTCTGCGATATAATAGCTATTGAGTATAAACTCAAATCTGCTATACACGTCAAGTGTTACTTGTCACTATAGATTAAGCATACTTACAATTGATACTATCACTTCTGATGCCCCAATCGACATCCATGAATGGTAATTAATCTTTGATAATCATTTAATAAATCAGAAAACTTCACCGCATAATCTTTGATACGGTAATCATTAAATAAATCAGAAAACTACACCTTAATTAATGAGAGATTTTATTATTCTTTTCTCATCATTGCCAAAGTCTGATTGTAAATATCACCATGATTCACATGTATGCCACTATAACTGATATGGGCAATAACTCACATGGGCAATATTTGATTTGGGCAATAACTGATTTGGGCAATAGAAGACTTGGGCAATAACTAGGGAGTGCTAGATATTTAAAATTATTTTTATGGTATTTAAGGACACACTCAAAAATTTTTCAGTTACATGTATGCAGTAGTGGCCTGTATTTTTAAAATGTTGGAGGGGAGAGAACCTGGTTGCAGTATAAAGTAAAACTTGTCTATGACGAATCTGGATCTAACAAATTCTTGCTTGTAACAAACTAGTTCAAAATCCCCTGCAATTTCCCATAACGTACCATGTTAAATATGTGTGAGTAACGAATTTCTGATGTAACAAAAATTTATTTAAAGCGAAATGTTTTTTCATGCCCACCAGCAAAAATCCATTTGCTGTAATGAATTTATTCGTATATCGCCGTGACGGTGTACTGTAAATCCGAAGCACAGTGAAACTTGTATATATAACGATCTTCTTAGGGACACAAGAAAAAACTGGTCTTTATAGGGAGGTGATCATTATATAGAAGTTCATTTGTACACAAAAGGTACTATTGGGGACAACAACAAAAAAGGTCTTTTTGACCAGGTGGTCTTTATATACAGGTTGTGGATAAAGCAGGTTTTACTGTACATATATCTGAATGTGTCTACATTACCTGGGCTCTATCAGGGTATATATAGTTTTACCTGGTTTATATGTCAATAAGTTTGTGTGTAAATGCTACCATGAACTGTTTTCACAGAGTAATTTTTGAACTAGGTTTATTCAGTTATTAGATTACGAAGTGTCAATACCTCAAAAACAAAAGCCTCTTACTTTGGAAACTAAAATTGGAATTCTAATTTGCATCTTAAAAGGACATTGCGGCTAGTTATGGAATACCTGTGAGTACACTAAGTAGAATTCTCTAGTACTTCTTTGTTAACTTTTATTGATAATGAATAAACCTTTTGTTTGTTTCCTTCAATTGGAATTCTAATTTGCATCTTAAAAGGACATTGCGGCTAGTTATGGAATTCCTGTGAGTACACTAAGTAGAATTTTCTAGTACTTCTTTGTTAACTTTTATTGATAATGAATAAACCTCTTTATAAAGGCCACCTTCCTATAACAGCTTCTTTTATCAGTTTCTTTGAGTGGCCTTTATAGACAAGTATGACTGTATATCATTTATGAATCATTTAAATAACCAGCAAGTGGAAGATCTCGGTTTCAGTTCACAGTATGGGTTCATACCTACTACTTTTGAAAAAAAGGTAGTGACTTCGCTAAAGAGTCTCAGTTCTTTTGGATGAGCCTCCTGGCAGGTGTGAAGAAACATTAATTAATTAATTATCAATATTATTATTAACAATCAACAAGACATTATTCAGATTATATTTGCTCATCGACCTCTCTAAAAAAAAATTAGACTCTTCTATAAACCAATGACTTAGACCAGTCCCAATATGTTTTTAGGGGTAATTGTGTTAATTGTAACACCTGCTTTTGAATTAGTAAAATAAATATGTTTTTTTTAATCTAGAACAACAGCCATAGAGGAAGCTAAAGATTTAGTGAAGCTGTTTGATTGGGATAAGTACTTTCATTACACACAGATATTCCCTGATTGCAAAGTCAGACATTTTAAAAAGTGAGTTGATTTATTTAATTATATTAAATTTATAATATATGTTCATCCTTTTGTTTAAATATCAATTTCTTTTTGATTCAATAATTAAAAACCAATCTCTACTCACTCTTGTATTCTGATATGTTGCGTATCGGGTCTAACGCAATCTGCAATGGGGTCGGATGCGGATGACCTCATAGGTGTGTCATTTTCTCCCAATGAAAAACCCAGAGTTATGGGACTTTCAAATCCCTCAGTAGTAAAGTGTCTCTTAACCACATCTTGCATTTTATACAGTCAATCCTTTCTCCTACTACCTGGTTTCAGAGGTGGACACCACAAGCTACTTTTGGTCTTAAAGTGCACCCCAAATGCTATATATGACTTTGCAAAAATAGTTAGAGTTTGATGCAAAAATGCATTTGTCGAAATTTGAAATCGATCCTGAGATATAAGCCAACAAATTTGTTTTTTTTTACCTGCGGGAAATCCAATCAAGAGAAAAAGCTGAAAACTTTTAATCAAAGCTCGTGGTCATGACGTCATCTAAGGAAAATCCGATACAATTGCCATTGGCGGGTACAGAGAATGAAGGCAAGCTTTCTAGATCAGAATTCAGTTTGGAAGATGTTTTTATACCCACTCCTGAAGTGACAATGAAGGAAATTCACATGATAATTGCGAGATGTTTTATGTTTCATTTACAGGAGAGAAGTTTGTGCTAAAATATTTCTTTGTTATCGGGGATCCTGTCTTTTGATACCTAGGCTATTTAAAAATATGCTTACAAAATATTTTTTTAATCATCGGACAGAAAATGCAAGTATTAATAATATTGAATTTTGTTTTTAATGCAAAAGTATGAATACATTGGCGGATTTAAGGGTGAGGGGTTGCAACCCCCCTTTAAAAATTAAAAAAAATAATAATGAAGAGAGAGAGAGAGAGAGCTAGCTATTGATTGATAACAAAATTAATTACTATCCAGTCCTGTAGACTCATTGTTCCAGATCACATGCAATTGATACATATTTTCCTGCTATTGTGTACATGTAAGTTCATACTCAACCCCCCCCCGAAACCAGACAGATTTGAAAATCAGCATGTAATAATTTTACATATCTAGACCTCAAATGTCTTGACATATATCCTTTGGAAATTTGTTTTAGATGTACATGTATTTCCGTACCTCGCTACAATGCACTGATTAACCATGACTACATGTATGTTTAGAACTGTTTTAAATAATCTGTCAATATGTTATCTCACTATACTTGTAATACTGTGGGCTAATGGCTTTCACACCCTATAGTGCCTGACCTCTTTCCTTAATGATGTGGCAAACCTACAGCGCCACCTAACGCCATTTGCAACCATTTTAAAAGTGTGCAGTTGGAATTCAAGTACTTATTTGCTAAATATCTGGGAAATGAGACATCAGATTGACTTTAAATTTTTGGCATTGCATTTGTACATCATAAACTAACAATTTATGAAAAGTTGTATATAGCGTATGGGGTGCTCATTAACACTTTGTGTCAATAGATACCTTTGACAGGCATTGAAAATTTTATAGCTTGAATTAATCTTGAACATAAATGAACTCAACTGAAATGTTACATTTTTTTCATTTTATCACCACTTTGAAGTTTAACCTTCATAAAGTACCCATGTATTAACTACATAAATATAAAACATTTAATTTCATTTCAGCATTCAAAAGGAAAGTGGGGTATCATTCAAAGATATGCTATTTTTTGATGATGAACATAGGAATATAGTCGATGTTGGTAAACTAGGTAAGTCTGAACCCCAGTCTTCCATCAGTGTCTAGTATCTAAATGCTAGACCTAATGTAATGATACAGGTTTTAAAAGCTCCAGTGTCTAGAATGCTAGACTTGTCCTTCAATACAGGATTTGAAAGTCTTGAGTGTCTAGAAACCTAGACTTCTTGTTCAATACAAGTTTTGAAAGTCTGAATGTCTTGAACACTAGACTTGTCCTTCAATACAGGTCTTGAAAGCCTGAATGTCTAAAATGGTTGACTTGTTGTTCAATACAGGTTTTTAAAGCTTCAGTGTCTTGAATGCTAGACTTGTTGTTCAATATGTACAGGTTTTAAAAGCATCAGTGTCTAGAATGCTAGGCTTGTCCTTCAATACAGGTTTTGAAAGTCAGAATGTCTAGAATGATAGACGTGTTGTTCAATATGTACAGGTTTTTAAAGCTTCATTGTCTAGAATGCTAGACATTTTGTTCAATACAGGTTTTATGTCCCAGTGTCTAAAATGCTAGACTTGTTGTTTAATACAGGTTTTAAAGTCTGAGTGTCTAGAATGCTCAACATTTTGTTCAATATAGGTTTTTAAAGCTTCAGTTGTTCAACGCATGTTTTAAAGCTCCAGTGTCTAGAATGATAGACTTGTTGTTCAATACATGTTTTAAAAGCTCTAATATGTAGAATGCTGGACTTGTCATTCAAAACAGGTTGTTAGGACTTTTTGTTCAATACAGGTTTTAAAAGCTTCAGTGTCTGGAAAGCTCAACATGTTGTTCAATTCATGTTCTGAATGTTTCAGTGTCTAGAATGCTAGACTTGTTGTTCAATGCATGTTTTTAAAGCTCCGGTTCCTCGAATGGTAGAATTGTTGTTCAATACAGGTTTTAAAAGCTCCAGTGTCTAGAATGCTAGACTTGTCATTCAATACAGGTTTTTAAAGCTTCAGTGTCTAGAATGCTAGATTTGTTGTTCAATAGAGGTTTTAAAAGCTTTAGTGTCTAGAATGCTAGATTTGATGTTCAATAGAGGTTTTAAAAGCTTTAGTGTCTAGAATGCTAGATTTGTTGTTCAATACAGGTTTTAAAAGCTTTAGTGTCTAGAAACCTAGATTTGTTGTTCAATACAGGTTTTAAAAGCTTTAGTGTCTAGAATGCTAGATTTGTTGTTCAATACTGGTTTTAAAAGCTTCAGTGTCTAGAATGCTAGGCTTGTCCTTCAATACAGGTTTTGAAAGTCAGAATGTCTAGAATGATAGATTTGTTGTTCAGTAGAGGTTTTAAAAGCTTTAGTGTCTAGAATGCTAGATTTGTTGTTCAATAAGGTTTTAAAAGCTTTAGTGTCTAGAATGCTAGATTTGTTGTTCAATAAGGTTTTAAAAGCTTCAGTGTCTAAAATGCTAGATTTGTTGTTCAATAAGGTTTTAAAAGCTCCAGTGGCTAGAATGCTAGATTTGTTGTTCAATACAGGTTTTAAAAGTCTCAGTATCTAGAATGGTACAATTGTTGTTCAATATAGGATTTGAAAGTCTGAGTGTGTAGAAGATTGTAAATCAGAAATTGATCTTGACATCTAATTTAGATAATATGCAATTTTAGTATCATATGAATAGTTGTAAAGTTAGTACATTAAATACCTGTTATATAGGAAACACTTCAAAATTTTAAAGGTTTCTGTTTATTGACATAAAGCTATACATGTTATTCCATACTTGTGGATTACAGGATTAATCCCCCATTTGCTGAATTATCTCCTTTTTAAAAGACGTATGTGGGCAAATTTTTGTTTTTCTGCTAAAAAAATCCTTATATACTGGGTTCAGGTAAGATACCTGCTATAAAGAAGGACAACTGTTGCAAATGAGAGGTTACTCTATTCTGCAAATTGAGAATGTATTGGTTCATCAACTATAATGATAGTTATTTCTTTAACTAATAAACAATGCAACTTAAAATTAACATGAGTTAATACACTTTAGCCTATTTTTAGGTATATCAAGATTATACAATATATTGTTTCAATTAAAACATGTAAAAGAAAAAACAAGGAAACTTTACCCTTGCAAAGGCTTGAACCATTGTTAATAGATAATTAGCTCACCTGGCTATAGCCAGGGTGAGCTTTTGCCATCACTTTGCGTTCGTTCGTCCATCTGTCCGTACTTCCAGGGTAAACTTTTCATTCAAAGATCTTCTCCTCTGAAACTACTGAGCCAATTAGAACCAAACTTGGTCACAATAGTCTTTGGGTAGTCCCTTGTAAAAAAGGTGTTTTTCAGGTTCGCACGTCATCCCAGATGGCCGCCAGCAAGGAACATAATTTAACATTGGACCCTATGGGAAAGCATATTTACAGATCTTTTACTCTGGAACTACTATCCCAATTGAAACCAAACTTGGTCATAATGGTCCTTCGATGGACCCATTTTAAAAATGTGTCCAGCAGGTCCAGGTGCTATCCAAGATGGCCACCAGCAGGAAACATAGATTAACATTGGACCATATGGGAACATTTTCAAGGATCTTCTCTGAAACCACAGGGCCAATGGGAATCAAACTTAGTCACAATTGTCATTGGGTGGTCCCTGTGAATAAAAGTTTTTCAGGTTCAAACCTCATCTAAGATGGCCGCCAGGTGGGAACATAATTCAACATTACATCCTATAAGAAAATACATTTAGAGATCTTTTTCTCTGGAACTACTATCCAATTGGAACCAAACTTGGTCACAATGGTCATCGGATGGATTTATTTAAAAATGCGTCCAGCAGGTCTGAGTCCTATCCCAGATGGCCACCAGCTGGAAACATAGTATAGTATTGAACCCTAAAAGTCCAAAGTCTTCTCCTCTGAAACCACAAGGCCAGTTGGAACCAAACTTGGTCACAATAGTCCTTGGGTGGTCCCCTGCATAAAATGTGTTTTTCAGGTTCACACCTCATCCAAGATGGCTGCCAACAGGGAACATAATTTAACATTGGACCCTATGGGAAAACAAATTTTAATTTTTTTTTTTTTTGGAACTACTATCCCAATAAGAATCAAACTTTGTCACAATGGTCGTTTGGGTGGACCTGTTTAAAACACGTTTCTGGCAGGTCCAGGTCCTATTGTAGATGGCCGCCAGCAGGAAACATAGTTTTACATTGGACCCTATGAGAAAATACATTAAAGAGATCTCTGAAACTACTACAAGGCCAATTTGAACCACAATGGTCCTTAAATGGACCCGTATAAAAAAAGGTGTCTGGCAGGTGGTCCACTTCTCATCCACGATGATCACCAGCAGGGAACAAATTTTAACATGGAACCCTATGGGAAAGTACATTTATAGATCCCCTCCGAAACTACTTGGCTAATTGGAACCAAACTTGGTCACAATGCTTCTTGGACCCATTTAAAAGTGTCTGGCAAGTCCAGATCCTATCCAAGATGGCCACCAGCAAGAAACTTGGTTTAACATTGGACGGTATGGGAACACATTCAAAGATCTTCTCCTCTGAAATCAATGGGCCAATTGGAACCAACCTTGGTCAGTATTCCTTGGATGGTCCATTTTGAAAATGGTGTCCAGCAAGCCCACACCTCATCCAAGATGCCTGCCAGTGGGGAACTGAGTTTAATATTGGACCATATTGGAACACTTTAAAAGATCTCCAAAACCACTGGACTAATTGGAACCAAACCTCTGTCACAATAGTCCTGGGGTAGTTCACTTAAAAAATGGTGCCTCTTGGAGCCAGGTGAGCGATACAGGCTCTTGTGAGCCTCTTGTTGATGTAAACTCTCTCTCTCTCTCTCTCCCTCTCTCTCTGTGTATATATGTGACAGTATTGAATGATTTATATTGATTTTACAGATGTGACCGCTTTCTTCACTCCAAATGGAATGTCAAATGAAGTATTAGCAGAAGGACTCCAAGCATTTCAGGAAAAAAATGCTAATACAAAAAGTTGATGGTGTATGAAAATGATAGTTTGCTAATAATATCTCTGTGTAAAAATATTTTTTATGGACCACATTTTTATGTGTGCGAGATTGATTTTTTCTTTTGCACTTTATAGCAGTATTTTAGAAATGTTTAATCTTTGAATAGCACAAATCTGAATCCTTTAAACCATGTAAAAAAATTGTGTATGAAAACTGGAAAATCTTCAACATCATATAGAAAACATTAACATTGATTTATTTTAATCTCGGTGTTTAATTTTCATCCAATAATTTAATTTTTTTGAAAACTGTGCAGCTATTGGTAAAGGTTTGTAAATCTAAACTTATTGTATGAAATTATGTAAATATGTAAATATTTGTTTGTGTCACTATGGTCTGATTTTGCTAAGTCTCGATGAAAAGTTTGACTTCTAACATGTTGAATGTCAAGTGTCTGGTAATTAATCACTGATTACTGACATTGCATGACTCATGAACCACAGCAATTCCTGTTTGCGTATAAAACATCGACCAATTTGATAATGCTGTCCAAACAACAAATGGAACATCATACTCAAAACTTCCATTACAAAATAGACATGAACTAGTCTAAGAATTCCTTTAAATAGCAACATTTCTGTTTCCTATTTGAATTTTAAAATTACCCACCTTTGATATAAGCCACTTTCGTATTAAACATGTATGTATTATATAGCTACTAAACACTTCTGTAAACGCTCTGAGAGTCGGAATTTCACGGTTTGATGTATATCATGCTTACTTGAAACACGATGGTCTAGTAATTGAGAAGTTGACTTGCAAGTATGAGGTCTTAGGATCGAACCCAGGTCCAAGCTTAAAGTTTTTAACACAGTTTCATAGACTGTTCTTATGCCAGTTATTTTGGTGTAAAAAGTGAAAGTATGAGTGTCTTTCAAATAAGAAAAAAACATACGCAGGCAGACATGTTTGTGTATTGTAATGTTATATTGACAAATGGAATTTCAGCTTAAAACTTATGTTTGCTTTATTTTATTTTTTTTTGTAATTTTACACAATTTTACATTTTTTAATGTGTGGCTTTTGTTAATTTAAATACATGTGTATGTATATATATGTTTTAAAATATCTATTTATTTATTTCAGTAACTACTTATAAAAGATTTATGTGTCCTGAATGTCAGAAAAAAGGTGTGAAAGTTTTACATGATTGAACAGTCAATATTTCAAATAGTAACGTTTTTGGCTAACTTTACTGCGACTGTATAAATTTAAACTTTGTTTAAGTTTACTACCATGTGTGAACAAGAAGTGATTTACCGTGTCGATTAACCTTTCAACCCTATAGACCTTAATAGACTCCTTTTCAACAATAGAAAGAGCATACCACTCAAATATTTATGGATGAAAGGGTTAATGATCGTAGAGGCGAGGCAGTATCGAGCAGTATACAATCATATGGGATTAATGACATTGAAATTGAAAATAAAATAATTATCAATTCTATATTTCTTCTGTATGTATGTTTCTTTTGTCAATTTCATACTACGATAAACCATATTCATCCTTTAATACGGGGATTTAATCCAGGCGTGTCAGTCAGGTTTTTGTATCTACTTTTATTATTTGGGAGTTTTGTGCTTCACTCCTAAAATGTTGTTGATATCGTGGCAAAATGTAAACACTTTCAACGCCAAATTTCTTGACGTTAAGTTCACAGTTAGAAGATAAGAAAAATATACCGAAGAAGCATGTTTTACAAAGGAAACAAGTATAAAATTCAACCACATGTTTACAGGAGATGACCATAAAACAATGACAATATTTATCTCCTTTACCGGAGAGTTTCAAATATGACATAATTCAAATTTTTCATATTGTAAACGCCTATGCGTGAAGAAGAGAAAGATGCGTGAAGAAGAGAAATGATTCTTTTTTTTAATTTGTTTGTCATACTTGACACAAGTCACCACTACCAAGCCTTTGTCAACATTTAAACACATTGTTTTCCTTCAGATCAACTTCAGATCTGATTGGTGAAGGGTAGTGACTTCCTGAGAGGGGAACTTCATATTGTTTATTAAGATTACCGTATCGACAATAAAACTTCCTTAGTGCCGAGTTCAAGCATTCAACAGCGTATCCCTGTGTTGTTTATTTGTGAGTCGCTTGGCCCCCGGAATAAAACATTCATAAGAGGAGCATGACCTGGCATAACATATAAGTTGAGAAATGAAAAATGCAGGAGAAGACAGGATATTACTATAAATATTACGAATTCGTTAGCAACTAAGCAACAAAATATATCTGAAACTTCTTTTTAATTTACTTTTTTTTTTAAATCAGATTTCAATCATTTCGCTAATGTTTCACAGACTTTGAAAAAATTGTATTTTAATACTTAACTCTAAAATTTGTTTATGTAGCATCTAATATATAAAATAGTTTATTTGTGTACTCGTACTGATTGACAGAATGAGGTACATGGTCTATTTTTACAAATCACATTCAACACACTTTTCCGTGAACACGACAATAGCTTGAATTATGATCAATACAAGACACTCGTATGTTTATAGAAATATGACTGAAAATTCAAAATTATATGTACACAAAAGAACCATTATCTGGAACTCTGGATCTTCTTTTCTCAAACTAAAATGTAAACACATTACACAATTGAAGACCTGTACTGTTATGGTATATAAATGCGCTTCTTTCACTGAATTACATTAAATGATTACATATTCTATAAATACATGTATTATCACGTTACTTCCGGGTAAATTTCATTTCACGTAATATACCATGAGTATTTTGTGGCTCTGTTTATATCGCACATTAAAACGCAATTACTCCGAGGTATATAATTTCATAGAGGTCATTATGATTTGTCCATACAACATGGCCATATAAGGTAATCAGTTTCCTGGCCAGCTGTGTAATTTAATGATTTTACGGACCATGTTTTAAATAATAGTTCTGTAGTATGAGGAGGATTTATAGCAATTGAAATGACGAATCTCGTCCTTTTCTTTGTTGTCATTAGTTTTTCTTCAGGATGTATCGTTATCTGATATTCAGATACTTTCAATTTCCTTTCGTCTCACTTGTAACTCGGTCATTTTTGTGAACTTCCTCGCGTGTTCAAGGAGTTGATTTCGAGATAGATTGCAAGTTGAAATCCAGTCAGTTCATTTAACATTGAGTGTTCAGAAGAAACAAAAGTTCCTGGGATCTTGAAGATGTATTTCGGGATGCTTCGGAAGCAAGTATCCAAGTGTATGACGCTTCAAGTACATATAGTTTAAAGTCATTTCCAAATTAAAAGAAATATCAAAACAAACTAATAAAAGTGCATTGATGTTAAACTAGCGTGTCTGTGATAAAATAAAAGCGGCCAATTTAATTATTCAACAGGTAAATGTATATATATATTATAGGGTTTTGTTAGATATAGAATACGAAGGTAAACAACCGACAAATGCTATTTAAAGCACATAGATGTGAGTAATATATTTATCTATCAATATAACCTGCATTAAAATGAATGCTGAACTGTGTATGACACGAATTCATGTGTCCCAGAGTGTTCTGACCTCTTTCCAGTGCAGGTTTCAATCTCACTGGCGGTTGCATTGATTATATGTGGGGAAGTCTGTTTTCATACAATACACTAGGACGCATTCAACTACATAGGAACATTTCATATACAGAAGTAAACTACTTACTGGCGAGTTATTGTCACAGGGATATCAAAAACCGAGAAATCAACGTTTTTACGGTCGTCATAATAGTCCTGTTTGCCATTACTCTGTTTCACTGAATGAGACATTGAGTTGCCTGTTGTTGAGTCGTCTGTACCGATTGTGACAAGGATTCGTTTGTGGACTCGCGGGGGATGTGACCGGTCAACAGGGGATGCTTACTCCCCCATGACACTTGATCCCATACCTGAATTTCCAGAGGTCTGTGTTTGTCTTATATTCACAAGATTTGTATATGTATCCTTGACATTCTGAATATTTATACTTTGCTATCTGATATTTTTTTATGCGGAATGTCTTTTCTCAGATAAATTGTATTCAGGTTTCTCTACAGGTCTACTTTCACACGTTTTACTGCCAATGTATAACACGAGAGACGAACACCAGTACAAAAAATAACTTATCAAAACCTTCCTTATTGATGATAATTGATGTGGATATGGCCAATATGTACAAGGACGTCGAATACATAATAAATACCAGGTACCTGATATTTTCACGGCTGAGAGATAACCGGGTTTTTACCTCGAGCATTATTTAAAGCCACATTCCGGGGAGTAATATCCATAAATAAACTTTTCTGTACTCTCTTAATGGGTATTCGCATGAACTTTCGTCGTATTTTTAAAGTCCAATTCCAACTAACTAGTTAATTAATCGTGGGAGACACCGAACACATTGATCTATTTATAACTGGTAAGGTGTTGCCGGTCACGTGATGACGCTCTACTGAGGACACTCTCCTGGGCAAGCAATTTTACCATAAACTGACGTGAATCATGTATATTTTATCGACTTCTTTGAAATAACTGATTCCTGCCCTGGTACATTCGATTACAACATGTGCTGAGACTGTACCGGAATAGTACTCTTGTGGTGAATCAAGCATATCCTTTATATCACTCGTACACCAGGGTAAATTTAAGAATTCCTACGGAATCCCCACAAATAACTCCATTAATAAATCGAAATTTTTTAAATCTTTTTCATTTTCGTCGGTTAGGAGTCGTTTTCTAATAAAAATGTCAAAAATAACAATATGTTCAGAAAATTACAATAACGTCCGCGTAATGCGACTTTAAAGTCTAGCCTTCACCGTATAACTGAGTGCGGCGTAAAACGCCATTAAAATAAACAAATGCAATGTACATTTTTAATATCAGCTGAACTTGTCAATAATGTCACGAAATGAATTCATTATTTTACTGACATTGTTTACGAAGCTCACATCATTTTATTTACATTTGAAGCAACACGCACAACGAAAGTAACTTATCAAACAAAAGTTACAAAATGTACTGTAAAAGATAATCACCAACACATTTGAATAAATAAATATACAGTAAAACATCGTTATACTGCTGTCATTTGTACAGCCGAAATTCGGTGTTCTAAAGGGGTTTGCGATAGGTTGAAAGAAACCTTAAATGAAATCAAAGGGAAAAGTGGACTTTCAAAATTCATGGCGTAAAGCGAGGTGGCAAACGAAACGATGGCCATTATAAAGAAGTATTACTTTATACAATTAGAAGTTTCCTGTTTAGGAAACCAAGCAGTATACATCAGCGAAGAGTCTTAAACATGGTCACCTGTCAGTCAGTAAGATACGCCTTGGTGCTTTCTTTGTGTGTGTGTGTGTGGGGGGGGTCTCTGTGAAAGAGTGGTTACCGTCAAAAGTTACAGGATTGCTGTTATCGTAAAAAGGTACATGTCTATCCTGCTTTAGATAACGAAATTTCTTTCACAATATATTCGCTGACCACCAGTATATGTAAAGCACATATAAAGAGGTATAATCGTCAGGTGGTCCAAGAGACAGTATACAAGTCAAGATTTGATAAGAAGTGGGACCAGATATCATGGAGAAGGAAGCATCCCCCTGTCGACCGGTCAAACCCACTGATGAAATGCTGAGTGTTGCGTAAAACACTATTAAAGCAAGTCAAACTAATGTTTTTGTCCAAGATTTCAAATGTTTCCATTAAGAAGTTTTGTATGCAGTGGACTATTCATTAATATACTGTATGGTTGTTTAATTTCACGGGGAGAAAATTTCAAGTTCTTCTGAGATGATCTTATTCACGGGTATTAAATTTTGCGCAAGATAAGTTAGGAATTTTGTTTTTCTAATAATTTATAAGTGTAAGGTATTACATTCATTGGTATTTAATTTCACGGAATTTTCCATGACAGCGAATATAGCGAAATTAATTTCCCCCCGGCGAAAAAAAAACAACAACTATACAGTACACAGCGGCCCGGTGGCCGTGTGTTTAGAGCACCGTGCTTTGAACCATGAAGTATTTCACTTCTGGTTGGCAAAGGTTCGAGCTAAGCTAAAACCTAAGTAGCTGATGTTTGTGAGATAGTTTGCCAGTTTACATTTGGAAAGCCGGTGGTCTCTTCCTGAGTACAATGTAACCGGATATTCTCCTCCAGTAATAAAAACTGGCGGCCACCATATAGCTGTTAAAATTGTTGAATGTTGTGTGAAACACTTCAAAATTCAAATTCATTGATATTCATATACATGATTTACCTGTTTCTAACGCAAAAAACTCCTGAGTAATGAACCTATATTAAAGAAAATATGTACACAATATTTTAGATAAATGTTACACTGCTTGTTTGCACAATTGCTATGGTCATGATTTCTGTTCTCAATCGTATGTTAGCGATATAAACCAACATATCCAATATTTACATGCATGTTCAAGTGGTATGTTGTTATATTGCTAAAATAATTTCACCGCTCTTAACGATAACAACAATGTGAATTGTAAATTAACACGAAATAAAATAAAATAATTTTCACCACTCTGAAAGATATTCATATCTCACTCCGGAACAAGTTCACGCTCAACTTTTCCGTCGTCTTTTTCTACCGCTAACCATCTGTTACAGGGAAAACTCCAAGAACGTTTTTTAGATGGACACTCCACAACTACTTTTTCCAGATACCAATCCGGGTCTTCACATCCAAGCATCATTTCATCATGTCCAACGCTGTAAAGAGTAAATAATGTAAAGTTGACAATATATACAATATGTTCGTACTATTAACATGGTTATAAATTCTCATAATGATATGAAATGTTGTCGCATCTGTCAGCTGTTTCTTGTTTTAAATCCGGTCAATAGCTTTCACTTCTATGGATATGTCACCAGTTTTAGATGAAGTACTACAAATTTTGACCTGGTGTATGGACTGACGTCAGTGTAGTGATGAAGGTTCGTTTATGTGCCAGGCCTGCCGTGACACGGGACCCCGGTTTTATGTCTCATCCAAAAAAAACCTTTTGTCATGTTACAAGGAATATTAGCCCCGAATTTAGCAGAAAAGCACACTTTCGCACATATCGTGTTTAGGGTAAGCATTTCATTTTTGTTTAAACTTTTGTTTTTGATTACTGAGTTGAATATGATTACATCGACATAAAAATATAATTAGTTGAAGTTCAGTCGGGGACATCCGTGGTTGAATGTTAAGAGCATCGCGCTTTAAATCTTGAAGTCTCTCACTTGTCGTCAGCGCACGTTCTAACACCCCCGCCGGACATAAACAATTTTTTTGTGAGAAGTTTGCCAGTTTTTTCCACCAGTTAAGACTGGTTGCCACAATATGAATGAAAAAAATGTTGCGTGTGGCGTTAAACATCAAACAAAGTTAATAAACAAAACATTTTAGTCGAGTCAAATATATTGTTATATTTCGTTCTATACTCCATGGCAACTGATTCCACCCCAAGATATCCAAAGGTCCGTGTTTGTACAATATTCAACAGATTTGTATCTTGTATCCTAGACACCCCGAAGATTAATAATTTTGTATCTGTAATTTTTATATTAATCTATCTTTAAATATGAATATTTGTTTAAAGGGATGTAAGCTGTCACAATGATTTTTTTGTCCCCTGACATATAGTCGAGAATATGATAAAATGTGTGTTCAAATACATTATCAAACACGTAAAACGTTGTAAAAGATCTTCTTTTCGAAGTTATTTGTTTTATTAGAATTTAAGTTTTCCCGTACCTTAAAACATCCAGCTGTATTTCCGTATGCAATGACCTTTCAGATAAACTCTTTCGCCATATCAAGTGTACTTCGTAATTCGGTCAGGGGATCTCAGTCATTTGCACGCTCGGGCTATGTTAAAGTCGGCCGATTTTATGTGTTTTATATTTATTTTTAAAATACAGGACGTGATTTTTATTGGAAAGTACATGTATTATGTAAAATATATGCTTTTCAACGCTATTTTAAATACCAGAAGAAAATTGGATGAATATATGAATAAATATATCAGGTTACTAAAAGATTTTTTTACGATCTTTAATGTTACCCTGAATGCTGACGTTGACAAAATCAAAACAATATAACTGTGAAAAGTATGCGTACCTCATGTTTTACAATCGTGCCGCTATGTTCGCTGGAGTTGGGCAGTTCATGACCATATGTGTCAAGAATGATAAAGCCGAAAATGCGATGGTACGAGTTACAATTTCAGAAACGAATGTTTTGAAACGACGAAAAAGACTAGCGTTGCCTGATTTAGGTATGAAATGATGATATACGAAAATAAACGCAAAAGGTAATAAGAATAGAATGTATATTAACTGCAAATAGCATGTGTTTATTGGTCACTCGGTAGTTTTCTTAAAAAATTACCGAAAGTTAATTTGCAATGCTCAAAGTATGGGGGACAAAAACAACTGATGTTACGGGTTACGTTTGGCAAGATTGTTGCAATTTTACACATGCATTTGTTATTTTAACCACTAGATAGTATCTTTGGAAATATATATGAGATAGAATATCACATAAAATGGGCACGTAAAAATTTTTCACCTACGACAGCTCATATCGCTTTAAGATGATATAAAGTAATGAGCACTAGTCAAATCTTTGTTGTTTCTGCTTTATTGTTGTTTACCATCCGCCAATAATATGGGAACTTCCGCTTGCGAGTCGGGCGCTCTACCGCTACACCACCGCAAGCGATCTCAGGGCTTTTTCTATAGTATCCATGGAGCCGAAATTTTGCCCCATTCCCAATGCAAAATGCATGTATTATTTCCAAATTTGATGAAAAAATTCCCAATTTGATGTTGAGCTCATGACCGTAATGAGAAAAAATATGTAAGGGAGAATGCATTTAAAAAAATGAATGTAGATTTCCATGTGTGCACACAATTTTTCCCAATATGACACAAATTAACATTAAATTCAAAAATACTTTTGCCATTTGAAATTTCCCAAAATTGAGAGAAAAATTGATCAAACGTAAGTTAGACCAATACAATTACCATCCATCTAAGAACAAACAACAAAACAAAACAAGGGAAATTTTATGTTACCTGATTTTTCGTAATTTACCAATATCATTGTCAACTCTAATTTCAAAGGTATCTGTGTGGCCAACTTGAAATTGTTCTTCATGCGATTTTGTAATGGACTTGAGAAAATGTTTATCTACAAATAAAACAGGCAATTTTGAAATCCACGTACAATACTGAAAAATATGTTTATAGATTAATCAATAAGTCTACAATATTGACGATTTATAATCGTTTTATAATGCAGTGTAAAGGGGCATTAGCTGTGTGTGTATTTTTTCCTTTTTCACTACTTAGATTGATAAACAAAAAGAGATATACACAGTCATAACAATTTTTAAATTCCTATATATTTTGTGAAAATTGCTTGAGGAACCCAGATTTGGCACCCTTTCAAATGCAATTGACTAACTCAATCTTACTACTTGTATATGAATACCACAGTGAGCTTGACCGTTTTTTCACAAAATATATAGGAATATAAGATTTTGTATGCCTGTCTATAGTTCTTGTTTTGTTTTTTATTGTTATTGCACATTAAGTACAAGTAGTAAAAGTATGAAAAATCGAAATAAATTTTAGTAAACACAGCTAATGTCCCTCTAATGTGATTTTTAGGTATTTCAGCAATTACTAGTACGGTATATCAAATTAAACTTACAATTATTTAATACATGTAATAAAATGTAGATTAAATTGAAACCACCCACTCTTACCTGTTTGACCTTTATCACCTTGAAGTACAATGTAAACATTGGCATTGGTTCCTCCACCAAATTTATTACCCGTTACGGTTTTCACAAGGAAATTTGTCATTGTGAGTTGTGCGTAAAGCTTTACAATGCCAAGGAGAAGTGTAGCAAATCTCACTGAGACAACGCAATAGTTTTTAATCAGCAGAAATCCAGACGTAGATACTTTACGATTACAAAACTGTGATTACGTTAAACTCTTAAAAACAATTTTTTATAAAGGTATACCATATAGAACATTTAATAACAAATAATAATAAAAAATATGTTTTTGCTACTATATTTGTTAAATAAATCGTAAATCGTTATCAAAGATCTCTGACTGACTTATGAGTATCGCGATAATACTATTGTGAATATGTCAAATGCATTTTATTTTTGATGTCTAAAACAAATGGCCAAATAAAAGGGGCTTTTCCGCTTGATGTCGTCTTTAAATGTTAGTTGAAGGAAATAGACGACCAAAAATACGGAAATGCATATTTAGCCTTGAATTGCTAAATACATATGCATGTACAATACTATGTTTTTCTATTAATAGTACACTTAAAACAATTAGTGACATATACATTTTGGTTAAATTCAAGTAGAATAATTTTAATAGATTTCACCCTACAGACCATAATAGACTAGTCTTAACAATAGATAAGAGCATACTATCTTGATTTTCAGGAGTGAAAGGGTTAAATACATATATGTGCTCATATCATGCACTTCAAATGTAATGTTCAAAATAAAATAAGTACAGCTGATTCATTTAAAATGCATTGAATTATAATTATAAACTGCTCATTAACAACCCGTACGCACAGAAACAAACACACACACACACACACACACACACACACACTATACAGTCAAACCTGTTTTAAGAGACCATCCATGGGAAAAAGCAAAAAGGGTCACATATGACAGGTGGTCTCTTAATTCAGGTTAATAAAATAATTATCAATATACGTTGGGAGCCACATATTAAGGTCACATAATACAGGTAGTCTCTTATTTCAGTGGGTCACTAAGGTAGGTTAAACTATATATATATGGGCAGATTTCACGAGTGCTAGTGTTACATGGACGGATGTATTAAAATTAATCAAATTAATAACATTAATTATTCAATTTTTTATGCATGAATATATTCTGTGTAATATTACATCAAATTCTAAATTCTTCTAAAGTTAGGATAGCCATCTTTTTACAGTAACTACTCTTAGACGAATTTTGATTATACGTTTAGATTTATTATTTGGCCGTGTTTGATACCACTTTCTCTTTAGAAAATCTATTTAAAATGGAGCTCAAATGATGAAGTCTAATCGAGAGAAACGATCGTCTTGAGCATTACAACTTTGGTATTATGTTTCTAATAAACAAAATGATCTATGTTATTTCACTATGTTTTACTGTTTATGTAACAATATCAAAAAATTTCAGATACCAAAGTATAAATCAATAGAATGTCCAGGACATAGATACAAATCCGGTAAAAATGGACAAACACGGACCTCTGGAAACCAAGAGGTGCGATCAGGTGCCATGGAGGATTAAGCATCCCCTGTCGACCGGTCACACCCGTCGTGAGTCCACAGTCAAGTCCAATGAAACACGTGAGGAGTGTATCCTCGTCACAATTGGTACAGACGTCTCAACAATCACCAACGAAAAGGCAACTCAACATTTCACTTAGTGAAACAGAGTAGTCGCAAATAAGACTATTGCACCGACCGTAAAATTTGCGGAACGTTGACATTAAACACGGTTTTCGATATCCATGTGTCAATAATTTGTCAGTTAGTAGTTTACCTCTGTATATGAAATCTTCATATGTTGTACACGCCCTGGCATATCGGACCATTTGTGAAATAAAAACTCCATATGCGGGTGACTTAGGGATATTACTACTTAAATGTGGAAAATTTACGATGGGAAAGCCGAAATCGTCGCGTTTGTCGTACAACTTAGTTGCTAATTTCCCGTCTGTGTTTATATTAAGTAAAATGTCTAGGTATGAAGCATGTGTGCTTGATTCTGTTGTATCTTTAATTTCTAGTTCGCTGGGATATATCGCATTGACATATGTATGAAAATTGTCATTATTAATTGACAAAACGTCGTCGATATATCTAAATGTCAAATTAAAGGACACCGCTAACTTTTTCTTCTTTTGATTCAGTCTGAATGAAGTCTGTTTCGTATGAATAAAGAAACAGGTCGGCCAATAAAGGAGCACAATTGGTTCCCATAGGAATGCCGACAGTTTGTTGAAAGACCCCGTCTCCGAACATTACAAATATATTGTCTATTCGAAATTCCAGCATGTTTTTTATATCAACTTCAGTGTATTTATGTGTAGAATCAGATATTTAAATTTTCGGGTACCACCTTTAGTGAAAAAACAGTTGTCTATGATGCTGAAAAGTCTTTCTTTTAATTTTTTATGTGGAATAGTTGTGTGTAAAGAGTAGAGAAGTCATAAGTTTTGATACTGTGAATTCGAGAAAAATTGTGTGCCTTCAAATTTTCTAAAAGCTGTTTAGAATTTTTAAGTATCCACATCTGATTTACACCGCTTCTGGAATAAGCAATTGTACAGTATTGTTGAAGTTTCTCCTTAACGGCTGTCAATATCTTGGTAAGGAGTAAAGATAAAGGTTTGGTAGAACATTTGCTGAATCCTGCTATGTATCTTTGCTTATATGGGGTTTTATGAAGTTTAGGTATCCAATATAAAAATGTGGTAGCTCGAAATCGGTATCCGTTGTAGGTATATCAAATGAGCGTAATACGGACACGTGATTTTGAAGGATCTCGTCCTTTGAAAGTGAGCTACGTGTGTATGTAGGATTTCCAGAATTCGTATTAAACTCAAGTTCTTCCAATAAACAATTATAGTAATGTGCCTTACAAATAAAAACTATATTATTTGAGCCCAGAATAGGAAGGAATGAACTCCCTTCAACAGAATGATTTTATTATATATAATATATATAATATATATATATATATATATATATATATATATATATATATATATATATATATATATATATATATATATATATATATATATATATATATATATATATATAAAAACATTTTTATCAATGAGGTCACGATTGCCATTATCCGTCCTATTTATCATGCATAACATTAGCACCATGCATGTCCTATTATTTGTTTTGTGTAGGGGCCTGGGGCTATAATTATGACATAAACAGTATGAGTTTGCAATTCTGAAATCTCTAAAGTCAATTTAATGTCAAGTATGTCAGAAAACAATTGATGTGGTAGGTTCTTTTTTGTTGTTGCTATTGATACATACTTTTTCCGTCTACAAAACCTGTAACACTAGCAATGGAAATTAAGTGTATTTTACTGCATCTGCGCCCATTTACCCAGAATGCAGTGGGTCTAAGAAAATGGCGTCTTCTAAAGATGTTAAATCCATAGCTGAAGGAACATTGATCGCAAGCATTGATATTGAAAATAACTTTTGAAATTTTCCGTCCATCAATAGTAACACAAGCACAAGTTGTGCAGCATAAACATGTACGGAATAATTTCAGTGAGACATATTCCATCAACGTAACACTAGCACTCGTGAAATCTGCCATATATATATGTGTGTGTGTGTGTGTATATCTTTAAACTATTAATGTGCTTTTTATGATGTGTCATAGAATACTAATACATACAGTATACATGATTTTACCTCTAATAACATTGCATTTATCTAAAATATTCAAAGCTTCATTTGGTATTTATTTTCCGATGTATATTTCAACTTGATAATTTGAAGCAGATTGTTTTATTTTTGCTTTACATCCCTCCAAGATTTTTCACACTTATATAAAATTTTAGCCCCTACTACTGGATGACGCCAATGCAGTCATGGATCTTTTACGTGCAATGTCCGCCATGACACAGAACCTCGATTCATCCGGATGACGCCGTATAAGAACATTTTAGAAATATGTTTTACTATCCTGTCTTGGTAAGCAGTACCTTATATGAAAGATGTACGTCTGATAATCATATGTCAAGCTAATTTTATAACAAAAACAGTAAATGTACACTAGAAAGCTTTAATGAGAGCTGGAAAAAAGAAGTATATAATTCCAGGAAAGAATGTGTCCATTCGTGTCTCAATTGGATGTGGCTGTTGGCTGGCAGTCGATGTGACTAGTTGACGGGGAAAATGCTGGATCTTTCATGGCACCTGATACCATCTCTGTATTTCCTCAAGTCCATGGTACTCTAGTGTTCACCAGATTTGTATAATGTCTTTGGTCAATTGAAGGTGTATTTCTTTGGTATCTAGTATCTTTATATTCGTTAGTGACTTATTGAATGATAAAGTTAAAACCAATTTTATAGAATTTATTTACTGATTATATGTATTAAAATGATAACTATTAAACTAAATCTAATCCTGTTATAAGTGGACAAAAATGGATATTATTATTATTATTATTATTTTGTTGTCGTAATTGTTGATTTTCTCGCTGTTGTTGTTGTTTTTATTGTCAGGGAAATGTGACCACTTAATATATGACTAGCCACACCGTCACTAATTATTGTCGCATTGTATCCGTTTTTATATTTCTCCTTTCTAAATATTTGAACTACGTACATAGCGATGATACTGATTCTATAAATACATCATCAAGCTAATATTTCCGCAAAACATTATCTTAACACAAAGAAAAATGTTTACATCAGAGAAGAAAATGATGCGTGTAATGTATTTCACATGGTTATGCATCATACAGGTGGAACCATCCCTACCCAACCATAAATGTTGACTGACCTGAAAATTGTTAAAAGACCCTTTATATCCATATGTGTAAACAATTTAATATAGGTCAACAGAGGGTGTGTCGACGTGAAGTGATATTGTTATTGCACAAATATACTCCAGAATATAAATCTACTAGATAAAATATCTAATCTTAATATATCTGGGTATGTATGCATGCAGTCATGCAATCCATAACACTCACATAAAACTGAACGTGTTCAAATGAGAATTAATATTATGAATCCCGGAAGTATACGCAAAATATTCATTGTCTAAGATACTGTAGCGTGATTTAAAAATAGATTTCGCTTCACAATTACCATAATATATGATTACTAATTCTACAAGTACATCAACGCCCTTTCATACTTAGATGAATACATTTGAAAAAAAATCGATTTATCGCGCATTGAAGAATAATATATATTCAGATATAAACAGCATTAATTGATTTGATTTTTTTTTCAACATAGTTTGTATTTGGAAATAAGACATATTAGAAAAAATCATTATCATTTGACTTAAACCTCTTGTACCTGAATATTTAGGGCTAAAACTGTACAAAAACATTTATACATGATTATTCTAACATGCTATGCTATGTTTGCTTTTTATTCACGTTCAAATGAGTTTTTAAAATTAAAAACGAAAGCTAAAATGCATACATGATAGATTTTCTTTACAAACCCATTATTGAAAGGGGAATTTCAAATTGTGTGTTTTTTATAAAATGAATATAGACATGTATATTTGTAAGAGGGAAATAGAAATAAACTTTTTTACTACACATGATTATTTATTTATTTCTATCTATCTATCTATCTATCTATCTATCTATCTATCTATCTATCTATCTATCCAATAGTTCACATATGTACACACAAATATATTTACATAAATGTTTTCATTTCCGTACACGTTGCATTTTTTACGTCGATGTACATTATACATCATTAATATATTATTGATTGTTTTTGTTCTTTTTTTAAAAACATTTCGAATTTATTTTCTCAGTCATGGGATCATTCTTATCAAAAGTAATTATATGTCATACTAAAAGACGACATTATTTAATTGGTCCGTTTGAGAACTATGGTCTACTTATGACTTAATTTTAAAGTGTCACGCACCAGTACATTCCGTTTATAAACACCATATAGGCAGACTCCGCCTCATAATTACCTTGTGTAAGACGACGACAACAACATGCGTAGCACAGAGACCTTAGTGTACTTGCGTTAGGTGTTGAAGATTAGTCATTCATTTGCTGTACGTTGAGGAGAGACGCACGCAACCTGCTATTGTACTTTTTGAACGATATCACTAATACATACAAGGGATAGATAGTTTATATGATGGCTGTTTTTCACCATTCTTTAGCTATTTGGCTCGTTTGTGTTATAATCTGTTGTATGTATGCACGAACAGCATGTGATAAAACTGTCTCATCGAACGGCATATATACCAAAGTATTAGGTCAATCTGGAAAAATCGCAGTAGGAAAGAATGGAAATCCTGCAAGTGATCCTAATAGCATCGTCATTACCTTTGATTCAATCACGGAAGTAGATGCAAACGGCAATACAGTTGGTAAATCTGGCCAAAATAAACACAGTTTCCAAACATTTGCTTCCTTGTCGTTTAGTTTCTCAGAAATAAGAGACGTGCAATTTGAAAATATTACTGCAAAGGCATTTACTTTTTCGTCCATTATAACATCTGTCAATGCAGAACTGACCGTTGAGATTTTCGCTTTCACAGAACCAGGTAATTTAACGATCGGAGATGAAGTGACTTCAATTATGGCTGGAGATGTGAAATTTAACATCCTGATTCGAAATTGGACATTTTGTGGCGGACTTGATGGAGTCAGTTGTAAGCAAGGGCAAACAGTCGAAGAAGGGAAATATCTTGATTTTGTGATTGAGATTAAAGGCAAACAAACCGCAAAGAAGAATTCTAATGAGACAGCCAAAACGAACGGGGATTTCTTCAACTTTGGTGGCAATAGCTCCGTCATAATATCTAACCAGGTATGGATATAAAAATCAATATTTCACAATATAAGTCACATATGTTTTCATAATAAAGATAATGAAACATTGTACATTTTGTATAGTACTCAGCCTACAGTAACTCTTGCTTTCCTACTATCTACGAACCATTTTGTTTCGAAAATTCGTTCTTGATTCCAACTTCCAGAAATCTGTCAGTTGATGGATATTTTAAGTATGTGGGAGAGAGGGGTATAATAGGAGATGAAACAGAGAAAATGGAGTGAGAAAGAAAAATGGGAACGACAAATCGAGACGGAGGATCGGGGTTAGAAAAACTAAGAAAGAGAGTCACATCACAGTCTTATAGTTCACTATTCACTGGTCGTGATTTGCTTTCGGTCGTTCTTTTTAAGATCGGATACGAGCTCAACGCTCAGTCCACTCTCACTAAACTAAAATACTTTTGGCACCTACACATAACAAACATCAGTCGGTACTTACATAAACATATAGAGTGCACCTTGAAGTTTTCGTCCCTGCGTCATTTTCGCCCTTTTACGACGGGGAACATACACACCCCGTTTTAATTTAAAATCAAATTATCATAGGGTCATAGATGATATGTATTGTCCGTGCTTCAATTAATCAGAATGGAAATTCAGCTTTTATTTTCTCGTCTAAGGACGAAAATGGAGAAAAGTAAGCTGGAGAGAAATTTTCCAAGTATACACTGTGCCCCTGATCGAACCAAGCGTCTGTTCAATATTCAATCCATTCGACTTGAAATATTTCAATTAGATTTTCTTTTTGTATTGTTTTTAGACCAAATACATTTTGGTTTAGGTTTAAACGATGAATGTTATTTGATATCTTTTCAGGTTCAATATAATGCCAACGGTAGCTGGATAAGTATGCCAGAGAACTATCCTTCTTATAATATTGTTGGGAGCAAACAACTGTTTGGATTTCGTTTTGAAAGATTTACTAGTTCTGTTTTGTACGACCCAACAATTACGCTTGGAGGTCAGATTTCAGACAATAATGAACCAGACACAGGTAGTGTGAAAACTGTTTCACTTGTACTACTTCTTTGCAGTATAATAATGCAGCAACTCTCGTTGATGGTGACAAAGAACTAGTAATAAGCATTGTTTAGTGCTCTGGTATCCAAAAAAACAACACAGGTTTCTTTAACTTAACATATTTAAATAAATTAAAATGTAAACCTGTCAAAAACTCTGTTATTGTTCCAATATTTTGATTTTAAAAATCTGCCAATTCGAATACGAAAGTAGTTACTACCTAGATATTATCACTGCGTTTATATAGAAATGCTATCGATACGTTTAATTGAAATTCAAATGTTTCTTGTAAAATTTTCTTTGCTATCATTCCAATTTGCTAATTTGCTACCTAAAGACAGTAAAACAACATATTAGCATGCTGTATGTATTTTATAAGTCTGTTTTTAATTTTCAAATGAAGTTGATACAGGGTGTGTAAAAAACATATAGTGTGGCTCCCCATAACTAATTGAATTTATTGCATTTAAACACTGATGTTGCCACTAAACAATGTGTATGAGTGCAATGTTGCCACTGTATATTTTTGAAAATTTGTAGTAAAATATTGTTTCTTGAATGATAATTACAAATATTGCATATATATCCATGGATAGAGTGAATATCCTTTTTGAGACGCCCTGTATATAAAAGGATCATCATCACCTTCCCGGTAACCTTTGAGACAAAATATTATGGATTTTATTAAAATCATTCACCAATAATTTCATTCACCATGTCATTTTTCTTTATCACAATTTGCTTATTCGTGTATTTTGAAAATTGAGTCCCCTGGAAATAAGATTATGCATGCATGAAATATCAGGCCCACTAAATCAGATACATTCTATTCGAAAATATGTCGGACAACAACATCAACATCATTGGTTACATAAACATATAAAATATAGCACACACACAAACAAACACACACACACACACACACACACACACACACACACACACACACACACACACACACACACACTTAATTTGAAATAATTGAAATTTCTGTAATTCGACATTTTTTGGTGTGAAACAATTTTAATTATATAAAGAACTTTCGATAATGAAATCACGTTAATGTATTCTGTATTCCAACCTTTTAGCAATTTAAGAATGTTTTCTCCGGATATGAGAAGATCAACATGTTTTGAAGGATTATTTGATAGGGTGTCATATTTGTTCCCAAAATAACTACATGCATTCATGTGTAATTGTTTATCATATCGATGAATGTCATATTTCATAAATCAAATATTAAATGTATACTTCTTATCAGTGACCAGTCCCACGGTGCTTTTAATTTACCTAAAACTTTTATATTTTATCTTGAGCTATTGTTATGATATTAAATCACTGTTTTTGTATAGCTTATGTCATTTACATATTCAATGTAATGCATAAATAAAATTTAAACATCTGAATCCATGATTTTGTTTGGTCGTTCTTTTTTTCCGGCTCGTCATGCAATGCTGATAGGAGTGATATAATTTTCAAAATTCAATGCGCATATCACTATACAATAAACATTTTTCATGCAAAAGGCTTGTACTAGTACGTACTGCTGAATTGCGTCCCTACTTGATCAATTCCGCGCTCGTCGTCGGTTGAATAACAAAAACCAATTTCATTGTGCATACGATCAATGACTGTAGGAAGAGTTTTAAGTGTTTCTGTGTCCGTCCAAAGCAGTTCTCTATAAAACGTTGAAGTTTTTGTTATGTAATAACACATCTTTAAATGTGAATATTTGCAATTTTAATATTGCTTCACGGTTGAATAACTATAACACAGGTAAGTTAATTTTGCAAAAAAAGATACATGAAACAAGCAGTATAATGACTTTTGCCAGTGAGAAATATATATTCAGTCAGCTTGTTTTGACGTAAAAAAAAAAACTATCGTTTTCATTTAATTAAAGGAAATGTGATCTTTCTTCCGCATGCAATTGATCACCTCAATAACGTATTAGAATAAATAATTGATTGACATGCTCACAGAAAAATGCGAATTTTGGATTTTCCTGATAAACCATAAAAATGTTACTTAGGTTGTTGCATCCCTTCATATTTATGTGTTAATATATACGTGGAGGGCAAACTGACAAATTAACTATACGACACGCGGAATGAATAGTACACTATCCTTTCATCATATGGTGCCTGTCAAGTTATTTCGTTATCCGATATGCTTGATTGTAATTAAAGTACGACCACTCTATGTAGAAAGGTCTACCTAGTGATAAGTTATAAGATAAGAGTATGGAAAATAAATAGTTCTCTAAAATTGAATTTTTATATTTGATTTTATCGAATCTTCGGGACTATATATATATATATATATATATATCTATCTCTCTCTCTCTCTCTCTCTCTCTCTCTCTCTCTCTCTCTCTCTCTCTCTCACACACACACACACACAGATGCCGACGAGTAATCGATAACCAACATGGGCATGCAGAATTCGCCTTCCTTTTTAATGATAATAATAATATATCTATAGCTACCAATGTGATATTAACAAAAAGACAAAGAAAAGTTCCTGAATTCCCTAGCATTTGTCTCCTTTATAGATTATTTTTGTCGGATCACCCTCACTGTGAGATATGATTATTGTCAAACCATGGAGTCAAGTCAGTATACCTCTGTGGGTAATTATATATATATATATATATATATATATATATATATATATATATATATATATATATATATATATATATATATATATATATATATATATATATATATATATATATAATACGTTGCCATATCATGTACATTTACGTCATTGGGAATAGTTTATTTCAAGGCTAGTTAAACATTATAATGTCGATACAGTTCATGTAGGTATTGCTTGATCTGAAATATGTTACTCCGTTTTTGAATACAAACCTACAATGTATATTCTTGTTCGATATGAACAGAGGCGTCAAAATGTTGTACAATGTATACATTTATCGATCTATCGATCCTTTCCATTTTCATAGATAGATAGATAGATAGATAGATAGATGGATGGATAAGTAGATAGATAGATAGATAGATAGATAGATAGATAGATAGATAGATAGATAGATAGATAGATAGATGCATGCATGCATGCATGCATGCATGCATACATACATACATACATACATACATACATACATACATACATACATACATACATAGACAGACGAACATATATAGATGGATGGATTTTTCTAGCACATTGCATTGTCACGAAATGTTATAGCTTCGTTATCCATGTAAAAATAATATGTATATACAGTTTTGTAAAGAAAATGCTCACCAAGATTTTGAAAATTCGGAGATATCACCTGAAAGGACATTCTGTCTTCTGTCTTCATCACAGTCAAGTTTTAGATATACTACCGACCAGTACATTAAAATAACAGGTATACCAACATATCATTTCTAAATTTAAATGAATAACTTATGGTTTAAATAGAGACAAACTTTGAAATTTTCAAACTAATTATGTCATTTGATTCCTTTGAAAATGCAAATTCTTTGGCCATTGACACAAAATGTAAATCATTTTATTTAGTTTCAGATTCAATTTTGAATTAATTTATTTTAGCATTTTATTTATTTTACCATTTCGAGTGGTGCTGCAGAATATTGTTTTGCGGTAGATGGTGGGATTTATGCCCAATGATACATATATGTATATATGTACTAAAATTTAGGTTTTACTTGTTGATACCTGCAGAGGTATTGATTTTCAGAGGTAAAAATCCCATGGCATTTTCACTCCCATCAAAATCCAACCAAAACTCCCATGGGAAAAATAATCGTATGGGCAATTTTTTCCCATTTGCAAATTCATGGGAGAAAAAAATCCATTTAGGCTATTAGTGGGGACTGATTATATATATATATATATATATATATATATATATATATATATATATATATATATATATATATATATATATATATATATATATATATATAAAACCACACACACACACACACACACACACACCTACACACACACACACACACACACACACACACACACACACACACACGAACTATTTTATCCGAAACATTCTGAGGTTGTGATTTTTTTCTTAATCTGTTTTAAGTTGAGTTTTGCTGCGCGTGTGTGACCGGGGCCCGGCACCGTAAAACTTCAGAATTACTTATGTCTAAAATTTTTACTCAAGTATGGCAAATCCTGAAATCTGATTTGCTAAGCAGGCCAATTTGAGAATATTCTTAGACTTGAGTAAATTCTAAAGTTTAATGGTGCGGGGCCCGGTTGACAGGAAAAGCTAACACATCCATTGCTGTGGATCCCATCTTCTTCAAGGGTGCATTTCTATCCAGTGTCCAATGTATGTGTATGATGTTTATACCTATATTATGAATCATTCCTTGGCTTAGGCGTGTTTGATGTTTTATTATTAACATCGAATATAAATAAGAATTTATTCGAGGTTAGTCAGTGCCTTCCTCTTTTTACCAAAAGGCAAAGTCCAAATGATGTGTTTTGTTCTTCGGGAACAGACAAAAAAGACGTGTTAATATGAATTCTACATTCATATTGACACGTCTTTTTGTGTCCGCACATGGCTCGAATATTCAAGACTGCTATAAAACAAGAGAAAAAACACTGCACACAATTTTAAGAGAATTAAAGAATATTAAAGGATTAAGCGAAGGATAGCCTATTTACTACTACTAGTTCATCATCTACGCACAAGAATACAAAACAATGGATATTTATTATTATTATTATGTATCAGTGACCATGTATCACAAATCACTGATGTAACGTTTTATCAGGGTTGGAGAACGGTTTGATCAAACCTTCTAGACACATACACACGCCTGCAATTTATTCAGGTAAAGGGATGAAACCAACGTAAACGTAAAATGATTAAACGCAAATCGATTCAGAGTAACATACATCAAGAAGTAGTAATATTTTATCTCAAACAGTAACATCTGAAAAAGAAGGGCACAGACAGTCAAACGTTCGTTATGAACACACACACACACACACACACACACACACACACACACACACACACACACACACACATATATATATATATATATATATATATATATATATATATATATATATATATATATATATATATATATATCGGAGATGTGTTAGGTCCAACAGAGTGAGCATTGCCCAGTAATATCAAGGGAAAGACATCATAGTCAGATAGTGTCTCTATCTTAAATTGATGCAAAACTTTTCTCATTTATTCATACCTTTACTTGTAACCCAATTTTCCACATGAATGAATATACAATAGACTGTAGACTAACATATTTTCTGTTGCTGCTGTTATTGTTGTTGTTTTTGTGGTTGTTTATGTTACGATAGTGATGTGTTTGGTAGGTTGAGTATCAACCCCACCTTTGTGATCATGCTGTTATGCACGAACGGAAATATTTGTACTTTTATATGTGTCGATAGAGACGTGTACCTGTGAATGTGAACCCTGTTATATCCGGTTTCTTTGTTCCTTACATGCATCAGTACCATCTGATGACACATCGACATCTGCGACAGATCAGGTTAACAAGAATAAAGTTATAAGGAAATCAATAAACGGGGAGACATCAATGTATACATACAGCATCATGCCAAAAGTTTATAAACAAATGTCATTTCTCGTGTACATTCTATATAATAAAAACAAATTTTTAAAACAGTTTTCAGTGACTGCAATTTAAGTCTATTTTCTTGATTTTTTTAAACAATTATGTTTAAAATGCACATGGATTGAAATCATATCACTTTTATTTGAACCTGGTTATTAATTAGGAAGTTACATTCATTTATTCTTGCTTGATGAATGTTGCAAATTTATTTCCTTCTTTGTTCTTCATAAATTACTTCATACCTGAAAATCATAGTGGTATGCTCTTTTTTATTGCTTAAGACTAGTCTATAATGGTCTGTAGGGTTGAAAGGGTTAAGAAAATACGTGTTGTAAAGAAAATATATTGTATCTTGGAATTTTAGTATCACATAATGATCAGTGATTTATGAGAAGAAACAATATGGATTAAGCTCCAAGAGAATGGAATTTATAGGAATTGAATAAAAAGACGTGCCCAGGAGAATAATTTCAAAAAAGACAATTTCACATAGAAAGTAATGGGAAATTTATGTTTGTTCAAAAATTTGTGGGACTGTACTGTACGTTACACACATGTGTTACATGCATTGTAAAATGACAATGCATTAAGAATAGATTTATATAATTATATAATATTTTGATGCGTCGCGCT
>BROG01000784.1:0-117500 GCA_030159075.1 Atrina japonica | reverse complement strand
CAACTTTCTTATATATCTTTGTATACAAAAGTCGATCGAGTTACTAAACAATTTGTAAAACAAATATACCCTGTGTTACTAAATCGCCCCATAGTGGCTCATTTATGGGCATATTTCATTTTCGTTCGCAACTTTGTAGATATTGACTTAACAATCATGCATACAAAATTTGAAACTTATCTGATTCTTGGTTCATGAGTAGAAGATTTTTAAAGATGTAACAAGTTTTGGTCCTTTTAGGTCCCTTTTATGGCCCCTATTGGTCCTACCTCTTCTTCATTCGCAATCTTTATGCGGTGTCACATCAGGATACTATATGCCAAGTTTGGTTAAAATTGGCACACTGGTTCTTGAGATATTTAAATGCAAAAGTTAACAGACGGATGACGACGGACACCGGACGCCGGTTCTTTGGCTATAGCAATAGTTCACTGGCCCTTCGGGCCAGGTGAGCTAAAAACAGGATAAAATATGCGAGAGATTTGTTTTTATATGTAATTAAAGATCTAATTGTGGTAAAATGTACCATAAAATGTTGAGTGGTGATGTAGGTCGAGTACGATGTTTATCATTGATCTGAAAGAAATTTCGAGACTACGCTTTATGCCTTTTATATATCTTATTTACTTGAATATATATCTTTATATTTGATGTTTTGTAATCAAATGCCCGTCAGAACTTGTATTTGATAATGTCATGAGTAAACAGAACATCTACGACACACCCTTCGAATATCTGTATTATTAAATAACTATTTTTAATATGATATATATATATATATATATATATATATATATATATATATATATATATATATATATATATATATATATATATATATATAGTCTCAGATACCAAGGTTTTTAAAAATCATTAGGATGTCCAGAATATAGGTGCAAATCTGGTAAAAGATGGAAGAGGTGTGATGAGGTGCCATGGAGGAGTAAGCATCCCCTGTCGACCGGTCACACCCATCGTGAGTCCACAGTAAAATTAAAATGAAATATGTGGGAAACGAATCATCGTTATAATTGGTACAGACATCTCAACAACCGCCATCGAACAGGTAACTCAACATTTCACTTAGTGAAACAGAGTAGTCGCATATATATATATATATATATATATATATATATATATATATATATATATATATATATATATATATATATATACATGGATGTGCTAGAGTTGAGTTGCTCTAGAATCATCACCAACTTTTCTTAAATTTTATTAACTATACCAAAGTTATAGTATTACAATTAAAGCCCAAACAAATGCTCAAGAGGATATAAATGTGTATTTCCGAAAGAAAAACGTGGTATCATACAAGGTCAATTAATAATCCCAAAGACAAACCACTAGCGGTGACCTTGCAATAGAGCTTGCCTCACATGTTTCAAGTTCCAGGTTCACATGTCCTATCTAAATCTTTTTACAAAAGGCAGTCTCCTTGACTGTCTCTTTTCCAAATGTGAAACATTAACTCATCAACTCATGTGATTACATTTAGACTAACCCAAAATCAATAAATAGTATGGTCTACTTCCATTGTTCAGGAGTAAACAAGTTCATATTGCATGTAAATTTTATAAAAGTTTAATTCTGACAGTGGACTTAACCATTCTTTGAAATGGACAGGTCTAAATGTGACCAGGGGTTGATAAGTTAAAGGTTTACGCCATTTAGGTAAAATCTAAACTGGATATTGTATCAGACATGAAGGGATTCTCAAATCATCAGCATCAGTTCATAGCACTGGTCAAAATTGGTAGCAATTTTCCTACACCACATCAGCAAAAGTAGTTAGCAAGAAGTATCACAACGCTGAAATATACCAACTCGAAGATGTTTCATAAGCTGGGGTGTCAGTGATTTAAATGTTTGCTGAAGGAAAACCTAATCTAATTTTTAATTTCTGTGTAATACCGTTATAGTAAAGAGTATTAAATGAAGAGAATATTTTTACAAAGGAATACCTAATGCGCTAACTCATTCCTTTAACAAAAATTAGTGGAAACAAATGTTTTGACTTCCACATATCAATCATATCTTTTATGAACCTGAAGACATTTTAAAAACAATAAATCATTTAGACATCTCACAAGTCATCTTTCAAGCATATTCAAGAATATATAAATTTGCGACTTTACTGAAACAAAAGCTTTATTTTCGCGATTTGCCGCAGTTAGGTTGAACATTTGTAGAAACCAGCGTACATTTCCCATGGTTTACTTACACGATATTTAGGACATTTATAGCTTTAAGTTCAGATCTTTAAAGAAAGATATTTTTTGCAATGATGTGCATACTAAAGACTGGCACGTAGTGTCACTAATAGCAACACAGAGTTGTTATCAACCTGAACGAAGATTTATAAACACAAATTTTATACAATCTTCGGTAAACTTTATAATTCACAAACATTAAAAGTCTCTTGACGCAACATGTAAAAAATAATCTATCATAAAATACATGTGATTTAAAGTAAGTCAGGCAAAGATAGATCACACACATATTTATCGTGTTTATTTTCATCCAAAATTGAAAAAAACAACAACAAAATGCATTTTATGTTTTCTAGCAACTTTATTTTCTAACAATCTGTTAACAAAGCATATTACATTCTGTCAATTTGCTCTAAAGCATTGATGACAAATAAATAATATGAAACAATTTTAAAGCAATAAAGTTTTATCAGAGCTCAAAATTACCTGCATGTTAAAAATATAAAAATCTGAGTTTTAAAAACTTACACTTAATAGAACTCCCCGTTTAAGTAAAAAAAGTAAAAACTAATCAATATTTTCACTACATATAGAGATTGAATATTCATAGTAACAATTTATCCGTAATCAAAATACGATTTTCACTGATTCTGTTTTATTCATGCAGTCATTTTATAATTATGTGAATTCCCAGTATGATATGAATTTCATTTACCTGATTGAGCAAAATTAATAACATATTTTGCATTTGGGTAAGCATTCAAGTAAATAAATTATAAACATTTTACCTATAAAAGCCACGTATATTTGTAACTGCAAGCAGTTATAGCAAGTCTCACGAACACCCCCCCCCCATTTTTTGGGGAATCCTTTAAAGACTTTTTAATGTCCACGCACGAAAGAGTAGAACACTAGTCTGTGAGAGAAAAAATATTTGTTGAGACTAAGAAAACACACTACTCCCCTTTTGAAACCTTGCCTTGAGACCTTCAAGCAAAAATCAAACCATAGGTGCACAAGTATATACAACAAAACTCCCTTAATATAACGAATTTCAAAGGACCTTATTTTTTCAATTCGTTATAAGGACAGTTTGTTATATAGTTATAGCGAAGTGGGATGAGTGTGCACAAATGGGAACTTTCTGCAAAAGTCAAAAGAAGACTTTTTTGTTACTATTTACTTAAATTTTTTACTTTTTTATTTATATTGCATTTACAATTTTTTAAATCAGAGATAATGCTTAATTATACTTTGCAAAAAAGTCAAAAAATTGACTTTTGTGTTAACGAGATTGATCACTTTATTATAATACTATAAAAGATGCAGGTTTGGACATCAAGGGAAATAGAAATTGGTTTGTTATAGGCAAAAAATTGTTAAACAATTGTCGTTTAACTAAGAATATATAAAGGTGCAGTCGGGGATTATTTATTGATTTGTACAAACCAATCTAACACCTTGTCAAAATGCTTAAATTTACAGTAAATGGTTACTAATAAACATTTCAAACAAGTTCAGGTTTAGAAGAAATCGCAAGACTTAATAATTACATGATGTGCACATTTAGTTATATTCTTACAAAGAAAATGTGCATGTCATAATATAAATACAACTGGTCATACATACAAATATTAGCTTAAACAATACCACCCCATCCAAAAAAAATAAATAAATATAAATATAAAGCAATTGAATAAACTTTTATCAAAGTTCAGTAAACAGTAACTTTCTGTAATTCTAATTACATACTTTCAATCACAAAATGTTCAATCAATTACAACAAAGCCAAATCATAACTGATAGTCTCAGATCTTGACATTCGATATATGGATTTCCACAATACCAAGTCATAACGGAGATTCTTCCGGAATTGCATTTCACTATAACAATTTCCACGAAGCCACATCAAAACCGATAGTACTAGGACTCGATAATCATTTTCATCAAGATACACGTAGGTCAGGTAAATTCATATCCTAATATATCTTCCCCTTGCCAAGTCGGGCAATTAAAATTTAGGGTTAAATATGGCAAGTGGATCAAGTCATTATACACACCAATAACTTGTAATATACGTGTGGCTATGAATATGTGAATTCATACTACCTGATGTTTAAAGGGCCTATGTGTGGGACACAAACCAACATGTTCTGAAAACAACAATCATGCCAATAATTGAGGGACAAAAACATCAGGTAGCAGAAGAAAAATGCAGTATACATCCTTCATACATCTGCTCCATTCACTGGGATGTCTGTCACAAACTCGTCTGCAGCAAATACATCAGCAGTGGGAAACACAAATGCCATGACATAGATGAAATTGAGACTGACATCCAGAAAGTCCAATAAGAAATAAAGGAATATCATAACACTTTAAAACGACAGACTCTTATCATGATACAGAACGGAGGAGAAAAACATGACACAAGTCAAGGCAGACTTGTAAAAAGGTAGCCATTTCACTTAAATCAGACATCAACGAAAACATGCTGAATTGAAAACAGAACTAGAGAACATAGAGTCTGCGATAAGAAATTACAAGATACAGCCAAAGAGATCGAACTACAAATGACCCAAAGTAGATAGAACTACTAATGACCCAAAGTAAGGAAGCTTCGACAAAACTTGCATCTGAACAAATCAAATTTAACCAGGAAGAAGCCCAAATGGTCACAAGAGTGAAATTAAACCCAGATTTGACCCCTTTTGGAGTCCCTAGGGTTGATAAACCCTTTTCATCTGCAAAATTTATGCAGCTTTACATGTTGATACTTTTTGCCAAGTTTGGTTAAAATTGGGCCACAGGTTCTTGAGAAGAAGTCAAAAATGTGTAAAATTTGACAAAAAAATTATATTTTCTGTTATAAATATGCCTCTGTGTGTATTTTTTTTTTAAATTATAGATTAATAAATTTACTTTTTTAACGAAATTATTTGAAATAAGATTATTAACTTTCAAGAAATATTTACTGGGTGTGAACATTTTCCTGTACCTTTATAAGGATTGTGTTCTCATTGGAGGATTTACAGTATACGATTTTTCGGAATGCTACCATTTGAATTTACGCATCCCCAAGACTCCCAGATGATTGTTTGTCATACAAGAAATGACCACTGATGCAGAAGGCAGTTTAGAATCCCTCTCTGGGATGAATTATAAAATAATATTGGAGCGAGAAAATCGATTGATTTCTATATTATAAAAAAACTGACTTCATCAGTATTAGGGCTTGATATTAACTATAAAAATGACAACAAAACCAAGTCATAACTTAAAGTCACAGGTCTTGACATTCACTATAACAATTTTCACAAAGCCAAGTCATAAAACTGTTAGTACTAGGGATTGAAATTCACTGTCAGCAAGCTAATTAAAAGCAGGTTAACCTATATCAAAATATATCTTCTGCTTACCAAAACCGGCAATTTTAAGTGGTTATTTTAAATGGTTGTCAATCTTTATTTGGACTGTAAACAAGGAAATTAAAGGAATGATATAACTTTAACAAATTACCAAAATATTTAGTCTTGCCACAGTGGTCTTATGTCATGTATGATTAGTCTGGTCAAAACCATCAAGGTCACTGAGCAATATGAACATTGTCAACCATAACACTAGTCATCTGTATCCATAACACAACAAAGGCTGCGAGATGTTGTTTTCATATAATAATTGTTAATTCATTGGGCAAGTTAAAATCCATTCGATCTCATTAAAATGCTCCTATATCAATAGCAGATATAAAAACAAGGCGGCAATAAAAATGCACTTTAAACCTTATATTACATGTATTTGATGTATTTTTCTATTGCAGGAACATTTATTCCATGTTGATAAGGTGGATAGTAACGGCTTACAGCACCTAAATGACAGATACTAAAATAGGCCACAACATTAATTTTTTTACCTTATGAATTAAAGATACATTTTCGAATTTCATTTTAAATAAATTTCAATGTTTGCTGTCAATTATTAAAGACTTTCAGCGTAATATTTCTATGAAGAAAAAGAAAATCTAAAATACCGGCTAGATATCCATAGCCCATTCATTTATCTCTAAGGAGTAAAAGGGTGTGACCTGGCCAACAGAATCATTTTTGCTGAGGCGCGTACATAATATTAATGTAATCAGTGACTGAAGATGAATCAAACTGCCACAAAACACCAGAGGAGGTCTGCAAATTATTGTGAGAATAAGAAGACTGCCGATCAAATTTCACAACTGCGTCATGTGGAACTTGACCTAAATCTGCTGCAACCAGAATGCGTTTTACTGGGAATTATGCCAAATGATTTAAGTTAAGAGTGTGTCAGAAAATGCCTCTTTTGTGCATCTGCACAGGATCAATCAGACAATATTATACTTCTAGCAGACGACAGAAAAGGCTCACTTTGAATATGAGCTAATTTCATATGCTTTTTTTAATTATGTTAATATGTTTTTTAGTGATTTTATTTCATTTTAGATTTTATATATAATATTTTTAGGGATGTATACAAACTTGGAGACAAAATGTATCGCAGGAGTGTGAAGTCTTACAAGTAGTACCATTTCATGTCTGTATACAGGGTTTGAAAAATTGGTAAAAAAGCACTCGCCCTTTGGGCGAGTGATTACATAATTTCCACTCGCCCAAACTCATTTTGCACTCGCCAAAGTATGAAACCGTAGAATTTCAAAGTAGATGTGTTAAGAATGTAAAAACTCTTTTTCAAAGTAAATAGCTCTTACATGTATATAACTTAACAGATTAGATACTCTTTATTTGACAAACTGTCATTTTAATCTAATCAAGTACTTAATGGAAAATGTGTGGAAATCTTACCACAACTTTTGTATGCTCTCAATTTAAGTTTTCAGACTTCAAATTCTCGACTGAAATTTTGGTTGGCTGCCATGAAAATCTGGTTGCCCGCAAAGATAATAATATTTTATTTAATTTTGTGGTTTTTAAATTTATTGTTATTTCAATAGGTAACTTTTATACAATATATACAATGTATTGTCTCTGAATGATGCATTTACATCTAAATTAACTGTAAATGCATCATTATTATTACTTTTATCAATTATTATTATAATTACTATTTTATGATGCTACTACTACCGGACATGTGTTTAAATCACAAACACATTTGTTTGTAAATTACAAAAGTAAGTTTTCACTATTGTTAGATGAAAAAAACAGCTATCCATTTCTATGTATTTCATTAAAACTTTTATTTACAGTAAATATTTTTACTTTTATCATTCACTTACATTTAATTCTGATTTGACAACTTTTTATCAATGTATAGTGTTATGATTATTTTACCAAATCCTGAAATTCAGGTCCGTTCGGTATTGTTTCTTTTATTTACACACATCCAACTTCCACTTTCTTCACAAACTGCAAGTATCAGCAGTCAACACACGATGTGTTCTGTGACATTTTCGGCCATGAGGTAAAGACTAACGTGTTTAATTGTCAATAAAATAATTATTTAAGTTTTTAATAGTTTTTTTGTAATGTATGTTGAACTAAAAATAGAAGGAAATGATCAGTACGGCGTCAGTGGGCCTACTCATCAAATGGGCAAGTTCATTATCTAAATTTACTCGCCCGAAACGATTTCTTACTCGCCAATGCGAGCGAGCGAGTGGATTTTTCGAACCCTGGTATACATACGTGGATCATGATATGCAAAGACATATTTACATAGAGTGAATAGGAGAACATGTAAATATATTTGTTTAGAGCAATTTCTTTTTTCCAAACCTAAAACTTCGGCATTATGTTTATTTTCACAGCCATTGAAAAGATGCCACTTCTAACGCACCATTTGAGTCACCCAGGGAATACACTAATCCAGTAGTTGATATTTCCGTACCTACTAATTATTCTATATTGAAATGATCTTTCAATTAGGTAATATCCTTCAAGAAATTAAAAACTAAGATAGTTACCATCTGACAGTGATTATTCTCTGGAGATTTTCACCTTTTACATTGTTTTACTTCTGATTAACATTATGCCTCGTCTCATACGACCTTCTTTCTTTCCAACTTATCTATTTGAGCTCAAACGATGAAGTCTACACTGCAGAAACCAACGCCTTAAGTAATTACGGTAGTATCCCTATATTCAAGGGCCCACACCAATAACTTCGAGATATCAGGAATTCGGGATAACCAAAATTTAAATCATGAACAAATTATATATCCACAAAAATTAAAAGCGACCGATCAACTTTGACATAACCGAAATTTTGACTCATCTGATTTCCACATAACAAGATTACACTGAATTTAGACTATTTTCTACCAAAAATATATACCGTATTTAGAATTATGACTGGTAAGTCTCAAAATGACATCAGCCTAAAAACGGCATTTTGAAAGAAATGTGAACATCGAGCCTTAAAGGTGAATATATGATGTACAGATTCAGGTAGTTTCATCCTTTATCTAAAGATTTCTCTGGGTGTGGATATGGCAAGCTGTATTTCATACAAAGTTTGCGAAGCGTTTTTTCGTACACCTTATTTAACTTGGTTGCCTGCTGGAAACCAAATTTAATATCCTCGATTTCTTCAAAGAATCCCTGCAAACAAAAAATAAAAAGAAATCTAAATTTGATGACTTTAAAGACTTTAAAAGAATTTTGATCATAGATAAAACTTGCAATGTAAGACATATTATGGATCAAATTTAATGACATCAAATCAGAGACAGAGACAGATAGAGAGAGAAAAAAAGAGACAGACAGAAACAGAGGTGTTACAATGAATTTATAGTCCCTGCCTATGGTATTGTGGGTTCTATGGTATCGCAGGTTCTATGGTATCGCAGTATTTACATTTTATTCCATATGGGAGTTATAGCACAACCTTGTAGCAGAATTATTTTTAGAATCTATCAGACGTGACCCGGTGTTTTATAGCCTCCTGTCTGCTTTAATGTTTTGGAGAGAAAACGTTTAGTACTGTGGTAACACCCACATGCTAAATAATTAGTGAGTTGTGTTAAATGTCATTTTAACGATGCTTTCCTAATTTTTTCATAAAAAAGTTACTGTCAAGGTACAATCGAACTCAATTATAACAATGTCTAGATGACCTAAAATTTATGATCATAACTTGAATTCCAAATATAGATAGAGCAGAATAAAATGAACATTTTGTTTTATAGGTATTTATTGCATAATGATACATCAACAGAGGTTTGGGGGAATCTTCAATTGTTTAATACATTCAGGGCTTTTTCTAGAGTATCCCAGGGCTGAAATTCGGCCTCATTCCCAATGCAAAATGAATGTATTTTTTTTCCCAATTTGATGAAAAAATTCCCAATTTGATGTTGAGCTCATGACCGTAATGAAAAAAAATAATGTAAGGGAAATGAAATGATTTAATTTTCATATGTGCTGCCAATGGAATGGCATTTCCCCAAAATTGACAGAAAATTATTAATGCTATATGTTTACTTACTTAGATGGGAGTTAAATAGCAAAGAAAGCAAGGGGGATAGACATTAAAATAAGTTTGCTAAAAATAACAAACTGACATACCAAATCTAAACCTTTCAATTCCTTCTTCAGCTTATTATTCTCCTGTCTTAATTTTTCACATTCCCTTGTAAGTTTGTGAAGTTTTTCATGACCTAAAACAAAATGTTAGAAATGCTTGATATCTCACAAAAATTACACTAACACACAAATAAAAAACAGAATATCATATATATATGTGTGTGTGTGTGTGTGTGTGTGTGTGTATTCAAGTAATTTTCGTTAAATGCAGAAACCTTGTTATTTTCTATTTCTTTAAGTATTTAATGTTTTACCTATATATCTAGGGTGAATCACTATATGTATAAACACTGTAAAACTTCTATATAAAGACTCCCTTAGTGACAAAAATCCAGTCTTTATAGGGAGTGGTCTTTATATAGATGTTGATTTGTACACAAATGGTACTATTAGGGACACAGGTTGTCTTTATACAAAGGTGGTCACTAAAGCAGGTTTTACTGTATACTGTACATATAACCATTTAGGAATGAACATACCATGTAACTCATCAACCCCTGAAAAAATAATGGGCTCTTCAGTAAATTAATGCTTTAGACCAGTCCAATTGTGTCTTTAGGGGTGAATGAGTTAAAATAGAGAGTTACCATCAATTTCAAAATCAAAGCACACAATGCATGACATGTCAAATGTTGGTTTCAGTTCAGGTGAGCTAAAAACAAGACAACATTCGTTTAATAAAAAATAAACTTCAAACTCTCTTTATCCTTTCATATCAGTATGATATTGAAATTTCATGACATAAATAATATAAATATGAACTGTTATTTTAAGTAGATCTATATGGCACACAATTTTAACCAAAACCCTGCTATCCCACAGATACTTCAGCCTCAGGTATCTATGGGATATACCTCAGGCATCTATGGGATAATAGGTAGTTATCTATGGGATAACAGACTGTACATCTGAATACAACCAGGTATATGGGCCAGCTATCCCATAGATACATGTACCTCCTGGTATCTATGGGATAGCTGATTTGTAACCCTGAATACCTCCTGATATTCAGAGTTATTGATACTTACTTAATTCATACATAGCTGAGGTTAAAATGAAATACTTCACTCTTACCCTGTATACCTGCAAATATTCTAAGATACAGGGTTGTTGGTGTGCAGTTTTTACCAAAACCTTGGCATTCCCATTGCAATCCATTGCAAAACAGCTGTTACATTCTGAGATACAGAGATAAAAAATCTTCCCTTAGCCAATCACAGCAGCAGATTTATTTAGTGCAGAAAATATGGACGCCTACATTATTATACAGGCATATGTATAAAAAAAAATTTAATATTTAAAATGCAATTTTCAAATTTTAGGGTATCATGTGAAACATTATTTTAGAAAAAACATTTACAATTACCAATTAGGACTTGGATGATTCTCCAGTATTTGATGGAGACCAAAGGAAAAAGATGCAGACATCGTAAGTACCAAGCGGCTCTATATTTTCATACACATGGAGTGGTCCCATGAAATTAACAGATAACAAGATTCTACAATTATGTGTATAACACTATTACAAACATCTTAGGTACACTAGTAATGAAATTTCATTAAGCATTAAGGTAAAATAATTTCACAAAAGCAAAATTTTCACAAAACTTAGTTTGGTATGTTCTCCTTTTTATGAAAATAGTATGTCCACAAATAACGTTTTACCGTAATCAGTACTGCAATGATTCCAATGATATGGAAGGTAGGAAAGCAATTTTGTATGCTATATTCTGTCTATTTAGGTCAATATCTGCACCAAATATGGAAAGCCTGGCTGAGGAAATTACTAGAATATGACTTGGAAAATAATGTCAACAAATGGGAGTAACTAATTATTATAAGGGCGGTAGGAGCACAGGTTTGTACAAGACATGTTATCTAATTAAGATGTATACCAGAAACATATATGGAGGGATTGGCTGATGAAATAGAGGATATGCTCAGATAAAGCAAAGGGATGGAGGGACAAATGGACAGAAAATTAGAATATAATCTCCCTACAGAATCTGTAGAGGACTAAAAACAAATTATGCTAATTCCACACAGATTAATTTTGTATTTACTGTACATGTACACATATATTTCAATTATACTAGCGACATTTGTTAATTAAAATAGTTTAAACAAGTGTGCACTTGCTTACTATTTTAACTTAAGAATACATGAACTCAAACAGTAAATACAATGCAGTTGAAGAATAAGTGGAGACAATACCTTACCACTATGAATTATATTTGTATTAAAGGCATTGTGTGATAATTTTATTTGCAATTTTATGAGCATTTTCTATCCAATACAGTCATACAAGTTGGTCCAAAAGCCATAAAATTGACAAAATGAAAATAACAATTAGAACAAACCAAAACCAAAATGAAGTACACTATTCCTTTCAAGATCGAGAACTTTTTAAAAGGCAACTGAGGCATGTCATATAAATGTATGTCAAATGCCTCACAAAACGGAAGTTTTAAAAATTTGTAGACAAGAAGAGACATTTTCTAGCTTTCAGACACTAAATCTTGACCTGTTTATCTGGTCCCTAAGTTATCAATTTCATGGGGCCTCTGTAGTCGAGTGGTTAGAGCATTGCGCTTTGAACCATTTAGTTTCTCACTTCTGGTCAGCGTAGCCCTTTTTTGAGCCCTGCTGAAACCTAAGCTGATTTTTTGAGATATTTTGACAGTTTACTTGCGGAAGGCTGAAGAGGTCTCTTCCCGGGTACTCTGTAACCAGGTTCTTTCCTCCACCATTAAAAACTGGCCGCCACCGTTTAACTGAAAAATCATTGAGTGTGGCGTAAAACATTCAAAATTCAAATTAAAATCAATTTCATTATTCTCAACAATGAAAAGAATGCCTGTGAGAATAACAGATACAAGAGACGTACCAGAGTTTCACATTTTTTATTTTATATTACAAGTCCTGCTAGGCAGATCAGGGGCGCAGCAGGTGTGGCATGAAATTGTCAAAAATTAAGTTGAACTTTTAATTTTCTTTACAAGGTGGAAATTAAAAACAAATTTCTGAAAAGTTCACATCTCATTACATTTCACTGAATATACATGTATCCTAGGGTTAAACCCCTTAAAATCCTGGATCCATCCATATATATACTGGATATATACTCAGAAAATCACCACAGGCTGAAAGCAAAGGGTGGTGGAGATGTTCTGAGTGGAGACAGCAATGTGTAGTATCTTAAAACTAATTAAGGCATGAAAAGGGGATATTATTGTTGTAAGATTTATTATCAACAGTGACGGTCAATTGTTATCAATAACTAAGCAATCCATTGTACATGAAGGCAACGAAAAGCACCTAAACTGTATTTTCAATGTTCTGCAAAATTATATTAAGGAATATTAAGAGAAAAATTAAGCATAGTGGCATAATTGCCCACATGTATTGAATAGGCAAATTTATATGATTCCTGAATCTGTTTTTGCCACTGAAACTACACCATCTCACATACGATACTGACCTGTCCAAGGGTGAAGGTCAAACCTGGGTTGCATAGGTTTGAAGGGAGTGATATAAACATATATACCTGCTGCTTGGATACAATTTCAATGCTATCTAAGGCTAAAAGAAGCTGATAATTGTTGAAACAGATTTAGAAAAATAAAAATTAAAAAATTAAACGATGCACAATGGTGTGCTGCTTAAGTAAATCACATATCGCAATTGAACCTGACTGTAATAAGATGTAAATAAAGGATTTAATAAATGACAGAAAGGTGATATTATTCTAGATAACTTCAAAATGCCAGTCCTGTGCAAGGCCATTTAGTTTCTTAAAATAAGTCCAGACCATCACCGGTCTCTCTAATCAGACCACTTTAACTAAGTCTGTCAGGTGGTGTACTGTATACATGTATTCTGGTTTCTTTTTTTACTGTTCTTACTGAGAAATTCCCTTTCTTCCTACAATGGGAAAGTTTCAACAGAATAACATTCAGGGTAATGTTCAAACAAGTGAACTTCCTATAGTAAGAGTATCCGGTTTGATTTTCTACTTAAGTCATTCCCACTGTAACAACACAATTAATTCCTTATATTAACGTCCAAGATGAAAATATGAAAAGTACAAGCGGTTCCAAGCGGTTCATAGAAAATAAAGTGGTACAAAACAAAGACAAACAGTTTATTTACCCATAGCATTTATAACTTTGGTGACATATTTTGGTATTTATCAGACACAATTCAGCAGATGATGAAAGGGTAGAACACCAGACCAATAGGTGACATCCACATTGCATTTATAGGATAGCTGACCCGTAACCCTGAATGCCTGTTGATTTTCAGAGATCCAGTCTGTTATCCCATAAAAACCTCCTGGTATCTATGGGATAGCAGGGCTTTGGTTAAAAAAAATGCATGCCATAGATCTAGTAACATCAATTTTATCACAAAATGTATATTTACAACAAATTACCTAATGGCGATGATGACCTTGATCTTTGACCTTTAGGATGACATGCTGATTTTGACCTTGCATTTCTAATCTGAGCACTAACTTCTTTCTCTAACCTTATAACGTTATCTTTTTCCTCTTTAAGTTTCTTTTCCAGGTCAGATATGCGTATCTGAAATATCAGAAAATCATTACAAATGATTTAAGGTGTTCTTTCAAAGAATTTTCAAAAATTTGATTAATAAATTATTTTACCACTAATTGTTTTTATTATCTAACAAAATTTCACCCATTGCATTGTTTCTTTAAATTTGTAATCCCAATTATGAAGCACATTGATGAAAAGAGCATACTGTCCAAGATGCTTAAAGAATTAATTACTTCTATAAACCACATGAAACTCCATGCAGTAGTGTCTTTGTGAGTTAAATTCTGTTAATTCTCACAAAATGCTTATATGTCAATTAATACCATCACACTAATTTCTAATATTTTACACTAATTATTTTACAATACTTTAAAAATATGCTAGTGTCTTTTGTGGTCATATTCTGACAATTCTCACTAGATACTTACATCTAAATCTACAATGGTTTCTATTTTAGTCATATTCTGACAATTCTCTATGGATACTTACATTTAAATCTGTAATGGTTTCTATGTGAGTCATGTTCATTTTAACTTCTTTTTCATATCTTCTCATCAGCTGATTGTGCATACTTAACAATCTGTAAATAGTTAAAACTGCCAATGTCAACCAATTCCATGACTGATAAAGACAGTACTATTACTGTTTTACAATATTTCCAAATCTCTACCAGCCCTTTTGATAGTCTTTGGAGTGGCTGACAAGTTATGTAATGTAAGCAGCAAAACAGTATTTCTGAATACTTTTTTCGGAATAGTAAAGAAAAAGAAATTTTAACATGTGCTATGGACTTCCGCAGTGTCGATTAGTTCAGAGATCGTAAACATGCCTTATCTGTCATTACCTGAGACATCGATTTCAAATTCCATATGAAAGACCAATGACTATTACTTATTATGCTGAACAGTTAGCACAGGAAATCTCACTCCTTTTTCAATCTTAGATCTAGCACTTGGCAAAGGAAAACTGACTCCTTTTTTCAATCTTAGATCTAGCACTTAGCAAAGGAAAACTGACTCCTTTTTCAATCTTAGATCTAGCACTTAGCAAAGGAAAACTGACTCCTTTTTCAATCTTAGATCTAGCACTTAGCAAAAGAAAACTGACTCCTTTTTCAATCTTAGATCTAGCACTTAGCAAAGGAAAACTGACTCCTTTTTCAATCTTAGATCTAGCACTTAGCAAAGGAAAACTGACTCCTTTTTCAATCTTAGATCTAGCACTTAGCAAAGTAAAACTCACTCCTTTTTTCAATCTTAGATCTAGCACTCACTCATTTTTTAAATCTTAGACCGAGCACTTAGCACAGGAAATCTTACTCATTTTTCAATCTTAGATCTAGCACTTTGCCAAGAAAATCTTACTTCACTTTCGCACTATTACCCAATAACAGGAACTGACTTGAACAAAACTTCAGTTATATGGTGGCAGATAGAACCCAGTTACAATGCACCAAGGAAGAGACTTTCTGCATGTAGACTGGCAAACTTTCTCAATAAACAAGCTTACATTCCAGAAGGACTTAAACCTGTCCTAAGAAGAAGTGATAGACTTCATGCTTTAATTTAAAACGTGATGCTTAAACCACTCTGCCACAGAGGCTCCAAATGCATGTCAGTAACTCTCCCTATAACACTGCAATGGTTTCAAATATATCAGTCTTCACAGTACATTCAATCAGACACAGTCAGTTAGATTATCGGACCGAATAGAATTTTGTCTGACCAAATTATTTTAGTACATGTATATAAAAAAAAAATAATAGACTCTATTCTTTAATTTAATCACCCAAACTAAAGCAAAGTGAGCCATGACCAGCAACCTTCCATTTGGGATTCAAAATCCTCTCCTGTTTATTTTGTTCACATTTATTCATTCAGTCCATTTTGTTGAATATGATTTTTCAGGTGCAGTCAAGAGGTTTCCAAGAATTTTTATCTGTGTTCACAGAATTTTAATGTGACATTGAAAGTAAAAAAAAGATCATGTTTCACTTTGGATTTGCATGACCCATTTTACAAATATGTGATGTCTAACATTTAATCATGCAACTGTTAAAAATTCTACATACTGTAGCATACTGTCAATGTTTCAACATATAACTTGGTCCAAACTTACATCACATGGATTGAAAACAGGCATCAAGTTACAAGTACAATGTTTTCAAAACAAAAAACTTGCTACATGTAGCAGGAGGCTCAACGAGGGTTTTGTGTAGGAATATATAAAACACCTATTGTTTGCCTACTGTTTAACATTTGTATTTATTAATAAACACAAAATAATGTATTAAAAGGTATTTATTAACTTAATTCTTGGAATGTTTTCTATTTTCATTCATGCAAATAAACTATCAATGTATTCCTTTTCTGTACCTTTCAAACACTCTCAGATCCATATATATAGGGGTTGAGAGGCTCAATGAAGGTTGTTTTTTTATGAACATTATGAAACTTGTTGTACACACTTTGTACAATTTATGCATTTAACTATCATAACAAAATAATGAATCTAAATAGATACATGACATGGAACTTGTTTTTTTTTGCCATATTTAACTAGTTTTATTCATGACTATGAAATTTAATAACATATTCCATTTCCGTGCCTTGCAGACACTGAATTTTGAGGTATGAAAGACAGATCACACATTGAAAACAGTTCCTGTCATTGAAGTGGTCATGGTACTGAATGTGAGCAGATTTATTTTTGAAGAGCACCATCAGGTATTATCGACAGGCTGGTACAATCGACACCCAAAATAAAAAATGTTTTACTTTTTACTGCAAATGGACAAATTCAAAGACAAAAATAATATATTCTGCTTATAATAAAAACAATGGACTGTAAAAAAAACTGTCGGACGTCTGGACCGACATTTATATTTACTTAATTTCCATAGGATTTGACCTACAGTCTGATGCTTTTGGTAAACACTGATATGGGTGTTATCTGAATCTCAAACTCAAAGGAACTTTCAGATTTTGATCTCATAAGACAGGCAGTCACTTAATAAATGTCCAGTAAATATATAGGTAATAATGGACAAAATATTATTTTACATTTGTATGGACAACTTTTATTTCCCTTAGCTTTGACAAAGTACATACAGTGAAACCTTGCTATTAAGACCACCTAATTGACTGATTCAAAGTAGTTTGATTAGTGAGGTGGTCTCTTAAGTGAGTTTCTGTATTTATTACATATTTTTTTAAGAGACAGAAAACTTGTGGTTTGAAAAGTGAGGTGGTCTCCAAAGTAAGGTGGTCTTAAGGCGAGGTTCCACTATAACTGTCTTCAACATTCTCTTACTTCTTTGTTTGCTCTGTATCAAACTTCTGTTTAGTATCTTCTTTCTTCTTCTCCTGCAGTTGTCCTGGCTGCCATAATCTTGTGTGATCTGTCTGCACATAGGCACTGGAAAATTCATTATGAATTATCAGAGATGAATGAGAATAAACAAAATCAATAATAACAACATCAACAACAACAATAATGACTACAACAATAATTGCAATAATAATAATGATAACAGGGATTTTCCATCCTGTCAGTATTGTAGGGAGACCAAATAAGTGCCCATTCCCAATAAAAAAAATGTATTTTTTCCCAATCTGCAGTCAAAAATTCCCAACTGAAGTCAAATGACAATGAATTTGAAGAGATTCTTTAATTTTCAAACAGTTTTAAGTATTTTTAAATTTCATTAAATTTTTACTAAAATTCCTAATTCAAAAGGCCCAGGCCTCATTCCCAAAAAAGAGTGCGGAAAATCCCTGGATGCTTAAACTGCATAAGCCTAACTTACATTTTAGTTGATTGGTAAGCAAAAATTCACAGACGTATATCAACAGTCACTACTGATGCATGTAGTTCTTTTTTGATTACATGTGAGAGCCATTGTAGCTCCAAAGTAGAGTGCTCAATTCTCAAATGGAGGGTCATGGGTTTGAGCCTTGGTGGAGGTGGCTGGCTTTTCCTGTCCATCGGATGAGACAGTAGGTATCCGCAGGTTAAAGAACCCTCACTGCCTAATGTCCGTAACTGACGAGCATAGGCCAAAATTTGAAGCCCTTCACCGGCATTTGGTGATGTCTCCATATGAGTGAAAGATTCTTGAGTGGAACATCAAACAACAATACAACAACAACAATTGATTACATACGTCAGCTGAAAAACTGGGTGGGGATGAAAAACAATGAAGCAAACAAATCCAAGCTCAGTCAACTTACTCTCGACTTGTGACAAAACTTTTCAGCAATTTTTCTTCTTTTGCCTTTTCTTGTATTTGACGTAACTCTGACAAATACTGATCTCTTTGTTGTTTGACCTTCAGTAACTTCTTCCTCAGACTTTCATTTTCAGATGTTAACTGAAGTAAAACAATAAAAATCAATCATAAACTTTTGATTATACATGTACATGCAAAGTCTTCCAGCTCTATAGCAAGAGAAATGTCAAAGTTCCATCACCATGTCTGGTAATTAGATGCATCCTGTAATTAGACACAACACAATAATTAACTAACCTACAACTAACTTGCCTATACATGTATATACCTTCACAGTGTAAACACATTTTGATGGAGTCTGTTGTTTGACCATATTCTCTCAAAGTAATTGTTTTGAAGAAAATAATATAAATCTAGACTTGAAAATCAAGGGTATCAAGGGTATCATGGACACTTAGATAGATCATGCCTCCAAGTACCTGTGAGCACTATATAACATTGACCAGTATAACTCATTCAATAGTGTGAACTATTCCCAGTCAGTGCATAACCATACATGCAGATAAGTCCAGTATGTTGCATAGATGAAAAGTGTTTTGTGTTGGCCTCATAATGAAATACATGTACATGTAGAAATGTAATCCTGACTTTTGTTAAAGATTGGTTTTGTTGTGTCCGTAAGAGGTTTTAATACCCGGTATACATGTACAAGTTTCACTGTAGTCAGATGTCAGATATGAAAGGTGTATGTTAATCCTTTCAACACCACAAACCATAATACTTAATAGACCGGCTTAAAACAACAGAAAAGAACATACATGTACCATTTAGATACTTAGGGTGAGAGGGTTAATTAGAGAGCCGGGGATATTCAAACCCTTGAAATGGTACTTTGTACATGTATACAACTGTATGGGTGTGTCGATGTTACATGTAGTTATTTATATGGTATACCTAGACATCTTCCGCTAGAGGGGTTTCTTATTTAGTTCAATCAGTTAGAGCACCAGACACATAATCCAAAGGTCCTAGATTCAGCCTCATCAGCTGAAGTATTTGTCTCTGTTACATTTGGTGCAAAAGTTTGGACCTGGGTTCTTCCTGGTTAAGTGAAAGCGATTATCTTGGAATATCACCCATAGGTGAAAGAGACCCCTACGAGAGAGTTGGAACAACTCAGCCAATGCAGGGGGATTATATATCAGTGTTAGTTATATGTTGTTTGTACTACATGTACCAGTAGCTTGGGTTAGTGGGGTTTACCCTTTAGCGCGTGGTCCAAGGTTCAAGCCCCATCAGAGGCAGTATTTATCTCTGTTACACTTGTACACACAAAAACAGCAGTATCTTTAAGCAGGGGTTTCCCTGGGGTCTTAACACATTATAATAATCAATATTAAAATATATAATTTTTTATATTTCAAATCAAATTCAACAATTAATCACAAGAGGCCCAAAGGGCCTTAAGTCGCTCACCTGGCATTTGTCAACATTGCAGAAAACATAAAAAATGTGTAAAAGATAAAATGGCTAATGAACATGAAAAACAGTAAGCTAATTGGGGCCTTAATAATCACCTGAGTGAAATGTATTTTACTGACAATATACTGAAAAGCAACCAAAAGCTTGAAAAATTCACTGAAATGGCAGTGTACACCACTATTATTATTTGGGTTTTTTTTATGTTATTTACAAAATCAGTTAAAGCAGTAAATAGCATTTAATGATGCAGCAATAGCTAAAAATGAGACATAGATATGCACAAGTCCTCTACCCGTCATCGAGTTAGTCGGGCAGTTTATGAAATTAATATGTAAGCTATATTTTACCACTTATTAAAAATTAAAATATAGTGTTTTCATTATACCCTTAAAATCTCTAGATGTAGCGTACCTTAATTAAATAGGATATGAAACTCTGGAAGAGAGATATCGATAGATATGATCTAACCGAGGTTAGGTCTAGTGATGTTGAAGTCAGGTCTAGTAAAATTTTCTGGTACTGGTCCGACTGGTCTAGTTCTTTTTAAAGTCAATGTTGAGCCCTGTAGTCCTCATTCTTTTTAAAAAGATTTTATTTTTCATATGTGCATGGAATTGTATAAAGTTTTAATAACATCTATCTGAAGGATAGATTTAATTTTGGTAATTATATGTGATTAAGATGGAAGAATCATAGTGTGTCCGATATACATCAACATCATTTGATTTCATTTAAAGAAATACACTAAAAGCAAAAGACAAATCACATGACACTCAGGTAGGATACGGCAGCGACGGTCCACCTACTCATAAATCTGCTATTGAAGTATAAAAATGGGATCCGGATCAACCCCAATCCTTTGTGTACGTCTTTTTCTGTCGGACTGGTGAACCTTCGGACTAGTGGGTCTTTGGATTGGTCGCCCTTCAGACTAGTTGACCTTAAAACCCGGATCAACCCCATCCTTCTTTTATTCTGTCGAACCTTTGGACTGGTGGCACTTCGGACCCGAATTCTCCGTCTCCAACTTTTTCTATCAAACTGTTGAACCTTCGGACTAGCAGACCTTCGCACTGATGGGAATTCCCTGATCTAGAATCTTGTAGGCTATTACCATTCAAACTTGATAGTATCAACAATCATGCATGGCAGGTGGCGCTGATAGCCCTGTTGTCAATATTATGAAAATGGTGACCTCATCTGCATGGTCTTGTATTATGGGCTTTGTATGATGAATTAAAGGGATTTCAAAGGAAATTTATGCAAGAGTTGAAGACTAAAGTCAAAGGACCATATTTGGTGTACTTGACCGTTTGGAATATTTAAAAAAAATAAATGTAGCAATAAAAACCATCGATCATGTAAAAAAAAAAGAAGATATATTTTGTTGAATGCATATTTTCCCTTGGAAATGAAGGAGGGTGGGTGGTTGTTGTTGTTTTTTGGTGGACATAACATTGAGGAAGAGGAAAAATAATTTCAGATTTGAAATGAGCATACTTGAATTAGGTAAAATAGATCTAGACATGTCACATAAACTTTCATTTCTTGATAATATTTTGAGATTACATTTTATGGAATTTAAGAAAAAACACTGAAAACATGGGTTTTAGGGGTATTCTTTGATAATTACTCTCAAACCATAAAAAGATACAGGTTTTAAAGTGGTAGATTTGAAATCAGTGATATTTTTTCCTGCGGAAAAGCTGTAAAATATGCTTTTACAAGGTAAAAAAATTATCTTTAAATATTAGTGGTGGTTGCTATTGATAGACCTAGTTCAATGAAACTCAAGAAATATAAACAATGCATACTTGCCAACTCTCCTGATTTCCGCGGGAGATTCCCGACCATTTTTTTAAAAACCCCTTCTTTCTCACGATTTTTTAATATTTCCTCCAAAAACGATAAATGTCCCTAAATTTGAAAAATGGCAGGCAAGATTTCCACCGCATGAAACAATACACTAGCTTTCAAAAAAGTTTTGTAACCAATCAGAGGCTGGTGTATGTACCCCTCGTCGTTGTTCGATTGGTTTTAGCAATGTGTTGTGGGAGTGAATTAATGCTGTCATGGAGTACCAAGGGCAGCCAAGATGCCTCAGTTGGGGAAATAAGTTATCAAACAATAATTTCTGGAATTGATATCACTTTAGACAAAACAAAAACAAAAAATTTACAGTATATTGATTAATTTCCACTGAAAATACCTCATTTCAAGGAAGGTCTTGCTGTTTTTCCCGTCATTTTCCTTACTTCTGATATGGTAATTTATCAGAGCAACACCAAACCCGATCGATGAAAAATAGATTATCTCTAAATATACTTTGAAAATTTTTAAATGTCAGTAAAATTAAAAAAACAACAACACAAAAATGAATTCAGTTAATTCATTGGTTCCATTGAAAATGTTTGACAACAAAGAATATTCTGTGATTTCCCCTTCAAGTAATACATGTAAAATATACTTTTTACTTTTTTCTAAAAAAAAAAGAGATTCATCTATATAATACTAATAGGTTATTAATACAATAAACGACCTACACTAAAATTCACAATTGAGATCCATAAATTAGTTTACATGTACAAATTGATTGAAAACAACTAATTAACATTTCAAATTTTATATATTTATACAAGTAATAAAAAAAAAAATACTTTATAATAAATTGTAAGAAATAGACACTTAGTGAAAAAAGAACCTTTGAACACTGGTCGCGCGCAGTCTGGCTAACCACCGGAAATTTTTGTCGCGCGTTGTCTCCCCATGAAAATTTTCAAATGTTGGCAAGTCTAACAATGATATTTTTTTTATTTTTTGTCTCAGATTTAAAATCAATTCAAATATACAGAGATATAGTGCAGAGACTCAGTTCTATTCAATGCGTACGTCCCTAAAGTATGTATGTGTCAGACAAAGACTCAGAAATCATCCATGCGCATGATATACTACTGCAGTATGCCGGGAAATCGGCGCGTCACGAGTGGCAGTGTAGCCATTTATAGGCTATTATGCATAAAATGTCATCAATATATTTATGCAGACCAATATGACTACCTGAATACAAGTGTGTATATCTGGCACAGACATCTTGATTAACTATACAATTCTGCCATCACGTTTCCTTCCTCTCGGTTGTTTACGTTAGGCCTGGTCATTAGTTGAAAGCAAGTCCGGACTTCTCCATTTCGATATGGTTATGTAAGTTTTGTAGGATTTACCTCCCTTTACTTAATTGAAAATTAAAGACTTAAGGACGGATTTTCCATGAAAAGAATTCCGGAATATGTATTAAAGTGTTGGTTATGTTGTGATACAAATTCTAGTAATTTCGGCATCAAGTATTTTCGGCACCGAGTAATTTTGGCACTTTAAAACTTTTCGGCATCAGGTATTTTCGGCACATGAACAAGTAATATCAGCAGCTGATATTGATTAAAATAAATGAATTAATATCTCGTGATGAATTTTAAAGTTTTAATGCATGTTTTTGGAAGTGCCGAAAATACTTGATTACAAGTACCGGTTACTCGGTGCCAAAATTGCCTGATACCTGTGGACGGCGCATAATTATTCACCCGTCCATGGTGTATCACAACATAGCCAACACTTTTCTATGGGGGTAAGTTACTTGTACCATATTATTGAAAATAACATTCTGTCTCTCTAGAATCTGATTTACAAAATGGCACCACATATAAGCACTTGCTTTTTTATTTATCTTGATTTCCTCTAACCTCCATGGCTAATACGTATTCACCGCGACCAAAGTGTCCTAAATTTTCTCAAAGTCACATGATCTGTGTGTTGTAATTTTTGAACCGTTCCGGACCTCGGAAACTACGCAAAAGACTAATGCTTGAAGGTAGCTAAGTTTTAGTTCATTGAAAGATTCTATCAAAAATTTATATATCATTCATACTCCTTGTCCTTGAATATGCATGTGAGGTTTGGAGTGGTTGTTCAAATTCCCATACTGAATTACTTAAAAAAATTCAGCTTGAAGCATCTAGAATTGTGACAGGTTAATAGACAAGCCTTATATTTCGAGACTGGTTGGGAAACTTTAGAGAGTAGAGGAGATAGGAGAAGACTAACTTTATTTTATAAAATCCATAATAATCTTACTCAATCTTACCTGTATGAACTTTTAACTCCACAAACCAGAGATATAAATAGATATCCATAAAAAATAATAATGATTATGTATTACCTTACTATAGACTCACTAGTACTAGACTATCTTTCATACCTTATACTACTAGACTTTGGAATAATCTTCCTGAAATGACTCGAAACAAACCTTCTGTATCTAGATTTCGAAGTGCTTTATCACCTCAGCAACATTAATATCCTACCTTCTTAAGTTACTGTCCGTGTCGCATCAATATAATATACACAAAACTTAGATGTAATTGTAGCTCTCTAATTAATGATCTTTTTCGTGTAAATTTAACAGATTCTCCTGCATGCCAATGTGGCCATAATTGTGAAAATGTCTTACACTATCTATTGGAATGTCCGCTATACAATATCTTGAGAAATATAATGTTCACCAAACTCCAAAATATTACCCTATAAATTTAGATATTTTATTGTCTGGTAATCCAGAGCTCCCAAATGCTTTAAATCTTTAAAATTGTACAAACCTTCGTACGTGCTAGCAATAGATTTTGAACGACAGCCTCTATAACCGGTGCATTCTTTTCCATCTATCTACCATCCTTTCTCTACCAACCCTTACGTTCATAACGTTGTTTAAGCAATTTGATGTGTCAGTTTTAAAATATAGTAAGAAACATAAATACTTGTGAGGAGTGTATACCTGGTACTTAGTTAGATTACCTGGAATGATCGGAAAGAGAAGAGAAAGCTTACAAGGAATGTGTTTTCATGGACCTTTTTGCTAGTGAGGGTATTGGAATGTATTGTTAGAATAAGTACCAGGCGGTTGTTGTGTTTATCTTAATTGTGAATATGTGAATATTATATATATCTGCTAAATCTGCTCATATTTCACCTCTCTATTCCTTTCTTTCTCTTTTTGAATTTATATTTATTACATGTATCCGATTATACTGTCGCTGTATATATTTGTTGTGGAGAGAGCTTCAATAAGTTGCGATAACCTGTGCTCAATCCAACTGCATTAAAAGCAATGAAATATGTTTCTAACTTGAAATACTGGATTCTTTATTTGAAAACAAATTCTGCATTGTATCAAAATGTTATTATCTGTTATTATCAGCCGAAGATCTGAAAATTCAATCAATTCTTTACACATAATGAACGGACACAATTTTCAGGTTTACGGTGTCTTGTCACCGCCCCCTCCCTCAATAAAAGAAAAACAAACTTTACTCCCCTATTTGAAAATTCCTGAATCCGCCCCAGAATAGTGGCCTTATACAGACTTATCAAGTTATCCTGCTTCCAGTACTGGGAATATGTGCATCATTTCAAATTGATCTTGCAATGTTAAACTTTAAATCTTTGTTATTTATACTTTGTATATTCAATTTTTCTCTGTTCGTAGATCAAATAATTACGTAAATGTTTGCTCAATCTTGAAAATGTATCTATATTTTCATCTTTTCCCAAATGACATTTGCTCAGTTTATTAAAAAAAGAATTTGATACATCATATTTGTTTATATTATCTGCATACACCATGGGAAGCTAGATACATCATAGCATACCAACATATCTTACACCCCTAATATTTGCACCGGTCCGAATGCTATGGTGTATGTATTAGTTACCCCATAGAAAAGTGTTGGTTATGTTGTGATACACCATGGACGGGCGCATAATTTCACGAGGGGCGCTGACTCGGTTGATTAGAAAATATAAATGCATGTGTGTTTTCTTTGCATCAAAATAAATTTAATAACTAAAGAATTTTTAAAATCTATCAATATTTTCATAAAAGAATTTTTCACGATAACTGCGGTCTCGTGACTTTTAAATGCCAAAATGATTCAGATTCCCGGAAAATGACGCAATGAAACAATCAGTGTACTGTAACGACGTTATCGTTTTTCCGAGTATTTATTAATGCCAGTCGTTATATTCCGCCGATCTCCGATTGCTACACCTTAGCGGATAGAGGGCGCTGCAATTATTCGAGTTATCTTAAAACAGAGTTGTCCTTCTTGCAAGGACCGACAACTCTGTGTAAGCGATTGTAGCGGACACTAGGGTAAGACTAAAAGTCGGATAATAGGGGAGTAGGTGTAAGGTCGATATGATCTACGTCCTCAAAATGCCAGTGCCATAGTTCATGAAAATATCCGTGTGGTGAATAATAATTATACATGCCATAGGTGGGTTTCATTAAGCAGTATTTTGCAAGAGTTATTTCCCTTCGTCGGCCATATTGTGTGGCGACATAATATATTTATCAAATTAAATGGAGTATTCTTAAAAATAAATAGATTGAAAAAAATCTCTTTGGACATAAATTTTTAGAAAATTTTGGTAAATATTATGATGTCACCTTTCACTAATAGTATTTAATCCAATTTGGAAGAAAAATTATCACATTGACCCACAACAGATCCGTTCACGATAACTGCGGTCCTGTAACTTTGAGGGGCAAAATGATTACAGATTCCCGGAAAATGACATCAAGAAACAATCAGTTACTATAACAACATCTATATTTTTGCGGGTATCTGTATCATTTTGTCACCCAAAGTCACAGTCGCAGTTAACGTGAAAGGGTCTACATGGCCGTCAAAGGGGAATAACTCACAAGATACTGCTAACTGCAACCCATCTATAATAAAAAAAATAAAAATAAAAATATTCCAGTGTTTAGACATATGCACATATCAGTAAAATTTGGTGTGTGTGTGTGTGTGTGTGTGGGGGGGGGGGGGGGGTGTGTATAATTGTGACGTCATAAAATGCTGATTCTAAGTAGATGTGTATTACGTATATTTGTCAATTCGTGATTATGACATCATCAAACTATGTCTCCCTTATGACACAGCTTGGTAACCGATGTTACAAAACAGCACAGAACCCAACGGAACAGCTTTGAAAGAAATTGAGATTGTTTTCTCCTTATTTCAAGTATTCAACGCTTATGTAAGTACTGTAAAAGGATTTAAATAATCTAAGTACTAAATACGGAATTCATAGACATTATATCAAATCATGACCTGACAATCTCGGCACAGAAAAATGATTTATCTTTTTATAATGTAGGCCTAGCTGAGTTCAATCGTTGTCATAGTCACGACGTTTGCTTTCAAAGTGTTGCCGTAGTTCATATTAATATTTTATTTAAAGCAACGAAGCATTTGCATGTTAAAAATCAAAGTACTGAAAGTACTGAAAGCCGGGCTTACAGATACACAAGTAATGATATTGCCTATTTCCATTCTATTAGTGTTATTGATTCATCAACACTCTAAAAATAAGTTTTATTTCTTTATTCAAACATACGCCTTTATCTAAAAATTTCATTCACACATTTATTTATTCATTTATACATGTAACCTATCTAATTGTATGTTTATCTTTCTATTTATTTATATATCTATTTATTTGTTTATCAATGTATTCATTATTTTGTTTATTTATACATTTAATAATTTAACTTTGTCTATCAATTTATTTATTATTATCTGATAATAATCTGTTTATTTATGACTGTTTCACAAAACATATCAGTGCATTTGATCAGTTCTTTCAACAGTTACCGCTTCTCATTGTATTTGATCGACTCGTAGCTTGCGAACAATATTTACAATGTCTCCGTATTTGAAAAAAATGACTTATTTACGATTTTAATATCGACACGGATTAACTATTAAGATATAAAATATTTTACCCAATGTGTCCGTTTAATATGAGCTTCAACGATCGCACATTTTTGGCATTCTACCGTTTAATTATACTACAAGATATAGGGCCTAGTCTCGATTATTGTCTAATTAATAGTTCAAAAATCACATTTAAGACCCCCATAACGTCTTATCTTGACTGTTGTTTGAGTTAGTTGTATGAAATAATATATTATTGCTTTTTCCGATAAAGTCTCGTTTTGATGCCTACAACTTTAAACATCACGTTCTAAACGGTGTTGTTAAAACGTGTCCTTATTCAAATAATTAACTTTAATATCATTTGAGAGTTACACTAGGTGAACAATAAATCCTTAATATTTCATAAACCGAATTTCAAAATAGACCTAGTATCTATCCGTTTTCATGTTAAAAAAGCTATAAGAAAGGTAAATTTCAGTCGTATTGATTACATGTTTTACTCGCCAATTATTTCTTTTTTATCATTCAAAAATCATATTTTTATCAACAAATGACCGGTTAAAATATAATTGCTGTTTTATCTATATATCGAATAATAACATATCGGGCACATTAAAATATTCTTATTCACAAAATTTTGACCTGCATGATAACTTTTTCCCACATACAAGTCTTTACCGCGTTCTGCTAAGCACTATCTACACCGACAACTCTGTGTATCACCCAATAGACTCTTCGTATGCGGAAAGATACAAACAGCTTCCAATTAACTATAATTTATGATAAGAAACAAAACCAGAACATTTAATACACTTTTATTTACATTACATATATGCACTATTAATATCATATCGCGCACGCAGTTTCATTTATTCCGATGGTACTGCGGAGACCAAAAACATGCGCGAAAAGACGATTGCGCACAACTCGATGACTGCTGTAGCCGACTATCGCCTTTGGCGATATGTCCGGTTAACAACATGTAAAACTGCTGATGAATGCCTTCGCCATCTCCTTAGGTATTACCTGTCTTATCATTTATAACAAATATTACTTGAGAAAGATATTCCAGTGTTTAGATAAGGATTTTTTAAACAAATAACGATAATGGCGCCCTCTTCCGGTCAAAGTTCTCGAATGAAGCGATCGTAGTGAGCGAAATATAACGACTGAATAACGGTAGGCCTAAATAATAAGGGGTATTGTGACGTCATAAAAATTGGATTCTCTGAGCAGATCTGTGTAATACGTATTTCGCATACCTTGTCAATCCACGATTATGACGTCATCAAACTGTCTCCCTCATGACACAGTTACAAGAACAGAACAGAACGTAACGAAGCTGCTTCGAGAGAAATTGATATTGTTTCTCTTTATGCTATGCTAATGTAGCCTATGTACAGGAAACGGATTTAAATAATGTAAGTAACGAGTACTATGAAAGGCCGTTTGGGTCATAAACGTGATAATCTTGCGTAAATTCTGTTTGTACGTAAGACATTTTAATGAAACACTCTTTCCTTTATATATATTTGCCAATTTTTGGTTTATTTTTACTTTGAATGTAATATTTTCTTTATTCTAGATCTATCTACTGGACTAGATATACTACATTTAGATCTAGTAGTATTTATTTACTATCATTCGATGTCATTATTAATTCATCTGTAGATCAATTTATTTATCTATTGGCAAAAATAGTAGGCCTATTGAATTTTCTACAGCTTTGTTTTTCCCTATTACTGAGTAATGGGTTATTTCATTTCGTGCAGCTTTTTTACATATCGATTCACCTGTTCTTGGGAGATATATAGTAGATTCTAGCTATTTTTCTATTTTATTCTTATTTATATACTTAGTTATAGCAGCGATATATAAAGCTAATATTAGCTTTATATATCGCTGGTTATAGCTACATGTATGTTACATATTTCGTGCCTTTCTTGTGTGTGTGTGTGTGTGTGTCTTTTAAAGTTAACAATCTTTTGTTATACCTTTGCTTTTAATTCTCTATACTACAATGAAAAAAATCCAAAATTCCAGATGTTTGCCTCACATACATGTTGACCGGTCAACATCGAAACGTTGCCAGCTTACGTTATGTACAGCTGTAGTTTTCGTCAACATGTGTTATGTTGAACCCTCGGACCGAACAACGGCCTTTGGCCTCAGGCAACAGCTCTGGCTCAACATAACACATGTTGACCTCATCCCCAGTCAACAAAATGTGTAGTGTCATTTCGTATGTTCCAAAGTCAAGGTTTTCAGACCAACTCTGTTATTCACACACCTTGACAGATTACCGTTTCATATTTGGCGATCACTGGTGGCGACATCTAGCGCTGATTTAAATTTTTCTTAAATTGACCCGACAATGACCCCTGACAATTGGATCAGTGAATCTGTACCCGAAGCCAATGGAAATCGACTCTGCGAAGTCACAATATACAGGCCAAATCTGTCACGATGTGTGAGTAACGGAGTGGATCGGAAAACCTTTACTTGGGAAGATGGTCATTTCGATGCCTAATCCACACTGCTATAAAATACTTTATTTGGAAATTCTAAATTGAGAATTTCTGCATATTTTTGGGAAAATACAAGCCATTTTTGTATTGGGAAGGGCCCTGTAACCCAAAAATGGCATATTAAAATCGCTGTATTAGCAATATATTTTCCCGAATTCGATTCATTATAAGAATGGGTTGAATAATTACACAGGGGCCGACAGGCATTTATGTCGTTTAAGTAAAATAAAATCTTTCTTTAAAAAAAAAAAAAAATAAAACAAAAAGAGTCTGGGATTTTCGATGGTTTAAAACCCATAAAACACTCTCTGTTATCTAAAGGTCATTCCTGTGTATATCGGTAAAACAAAGAAACATGAAATACACTCTTTTACGTAAAATAGTAGGCCTAGTTTACATAACATAACACCTATAAAGTGTATACCGGCAGTCGACATATTCTTGCCAGGTATCAATTCTTGAGCTCGTCAGCTTCTGGCTTGACGACAAATTTGCAATATTACAGTATACACGGGTCATTTCTGATTTGAAGAAATATACGTTAAATTAACACGTCTTTGCAATCGGCGCGACAGTATCAGTGACAAAACCAAAATAAATCGTCCAACTACAGCCCTAGCGTGAATTGATCTACAGTATCGGTATTATGTGTATTTTTAATTACTCATAGTTCCACAGGGTCGTTGCTACTCCTTGTGGACTTTTTGAGTCCCTGAGCGTTTGTATAAACCAGTACCTGGCTGGTTAATGTAACATACTAGAGTATTTTTTCGCTCCGATGCCATCATTCAAATTTTAAACTTCACGAAAGCCAAGATATTCATTCTCACATTGAGTACTCTTAGACGGATTTAGCAACACATTTAGATTTATTATTTGACCTTGTATGATACCTTCTTTTTAATATACTAAAGTAAAATTTCAGACAGATTGTACAATTCAAATTCTTAACTCCACACAAGCGTAGTCATACTTTTACTCTTAGGCGGATTAAAATACATTCAGGTTTATTATGTGGCCTTGTATGAGACCAATTTCTCTTTCAGATTTAATTGGAGCTCAAATGAAGTCTTGTTGACAACAGAATCGTCTTGTGCATCTGTTTTCACTGGCCATTTTGCAAAATGGATTTTTTGTATTTTAACTTAAATCACATCCGTCGCAAACGTCACATGGAAACCTCTCGAGTTCGGTGAAAAGTCAAGGTCGGTGAAAATGTCGTCAGTTAGTTTTAGATATGATTGGCAAAAGGGAGTCACTGTATATGGTCATGCTCCAGAATACTGTCTAACATTCCTGAAATGGAAACTTCATATTATTTAACAATATTCCCGCATCAACCATTAAACTTCCTTAGTAACGATTTCCAGTGTTCAACAACGTAATTCTGTGCGAATAGTTTATTGGCGAATCGTGGTTTGGCTCTCAGAATAAAACATTCATAGGAGGAGGCTGAGCATGGCCTGGCATGGTCACTGAAAAATCGTTTATGGAGCAGGACTCCTAAAATGTTGGATGGATTGGAACCGTACTTCGCACAAATAATCTCCGTATACCCTAGGTATGACTTTCGGGATTTTAGTTTCGGTTTGAGCCACTTTCTGGAAAGTAGGTCGTAGTCACTGGAAATCGTTTCTGGAGCAGAGCACCTAAACTGCTAGGTGAATTGGAACCATTCTTTACTCAAATCATCACTGTGCACCCTAGATTTGCCTTCTGGGTTACCAGAGTTGGTCTGACCTACTTTCTGGGAAGTAGGTCACGGTCACTGAAAATCATTTTCGGAGCGGAACTCATAAACTGCTGGATAGATTGGCACCTTACTTCACCACAGGTGCAGGCAAGGCTCCTTGGAGCTCTCTTGTTGAATATGTAATTTGTCTAACAATGAATTATTTCTAAAATGAGGGATTAATTGTTTTACAAGAACTTACATTCTGGATCAAAGTAGATGTTTTTAAAATCTCATTCGTCTGTAAATATGTATTCTGTATTACCTGCAAAGTTTTCATGGGATTATAATGTCTGGAAAGTTTGTTATGGATTATTATAAGAAAATGAACGCATCCTGGAAAAAATAGTAAAGCGTTTTAGCTGCACAGCAATATGGGCGTCTCCCCTCCCCGAGCCCATAGCAATTTATTTAATGATTAATTAACACTACAGTAAATTATGATAAAGGGCATATTGATTTTCTACAGTTCAGAAATGTATATTACCATTACAAAATGAAGCTGTTATGAAATAATTTTTAGTAGTTATTTTGACAAATGCGTTAAATACATTTTTCGTGTTTTATTGGTATACATGTATATATATATATATTTTAAAATTTTAAAATGAAATGGTGAATTTGATGGCCTGTCTTACACTTATTTTCAAAATGTTAAAATGTTCTAAACATTCTTAAAATGTCTCTTCTGTCTCTAAGAGTAGAAAAAAGCATAGTCATTAATATACATGTATATTACTTGATGATAGTAAAATGCGTAGTATTATAATCCAGATTTTCTGTTTAAAATGTTTTTCGGTCGAATAAGACAAGCCAAATAAATACTATATTGTTTTTGTTTGTTTTATGCAATTATGCACACGAGTAAAGGAGAACGGAATTGTAAAACACTTTTCTTTTCGGTTCTATAGTATTTTTAAAGGTCCAGTTTCTTCACCACTTCTAGGGCCCGATTTCGGTTTTTGTTCATTAAATGAAAAACCGACCGGATAAAAGAGGATTACCTTATTGGCGCTGGATGACAGTCATGTTTGTACAGTTGGTAGTATTCTGGCCATCGACAGTCTCTTCTGAGAAGTCATTGTTGTATGTAGCTATTTGTTGAAAACATCTGATTCAATGTTTGATAACATTATTATTAGTAAACTGTAGTTGTCCCACAGTGTAAGTCTCAGTACGAATCAGTTCGTCGTAGGGAAGAAGACAGTGTCCAGATCTATTTAATATTGTGATTATTTCTCGACTTCTTTTGAAGTGGTGAACAGCATTTGCAGTTGCTACATGCTTTGAAATATTTTCCGTGCATTGTGAAGTCATATACATGTAGTCTTGTTCTATTCCCATTAAAGATCTATATTGACCATCCTCTTTATATATTTCGAAATTATTCTTGGTTTAAGTTATTCCCAAGAAATAAAGAGATACTTGGTCCTACCTGGCACCACATTACCTCTACACTTACCTCAGTTGGATTTGGTGGAAACTGTAATTCCAGTTATATTTTGAATATCTGCATTTAGAATAGGTGCTACTCGAATTAGAATTGAATTGTTGCCATTGATATAAATAACAGGTATGTCAATTTGTATCGATACGTCGGGTGAAAAATTTGTTTGACACCTACTGTGAAACGGGACGTCAGTTTTACTGTCTCATCCGAAAGACAGGAATTCGACCTGCCGTCGACTCGACTCGAACTTACGACCTCACGATCAAGAATCGAGACTTGGTTGTTGTATCAAGAGTTTACTGCTTTTTAAAATTTGTTAATATCAGAGCTACGGGAATCTTCACTTTCACAATCTGTTTGAGACTGTTACATATGATCTGAAGAAAGGCTGGTATACTTTTGGAATAAGATCTTTGCCACAAAGATCCTGAAGTTCCGTATACAATTCTTTCTTAGTAGGAATAGGCTCAGTTCAGATTGGACCAGACATTTGTAATGTACTTGGTCAACATACTTTTCTTTGCAAATCTATTTCCAGAAATGGACCTTCATAATAAGAATTTGTATGAAATTACAAAAAGGTTTGGACTTAAAGACCTTGATTTTTTACCATAACTCTTTTTGGTTATTCTCATCTACAATTGTATTTTGAATTTTTTTTTGTATGAATGGCAATCTAAGAAATTTTCAGTTGACATTTTTACAACATTATATGATTTTTCACTATGTTTTGCAGTTTATTGTAAGAGCAAAATATTGTGCAGGAATGTAGATTGCTTGAGCACTTCGTCTGCTTGAGTGGACATAATCTCCCTAATTTTGTGTATAATGTGTTTGAATAAAATGAATGTTTCTGTACTTCGGTGAGCTTGCACTATAAAGTCGTCATAAGCATGCACCAGAACAAACAGTCCGACACACACATGTACATAGACAAAATATACCTTTGTTCGATACTACCGCCTGCATATATCCATGGTATTACGTGGGCGTCAAATCCAGATCAATCAATTGTACGGTAGAGTTAGATAATACACAGTATAAAAATCTCAGATACTAAAGTATAAATCTTTAAATTCCTTGCCTCATTTTACGTCAGACCGACTTCAAGCCAGAATATGGTTTCCCAAGAAGTTAAGAGTAATTCACACAATCACGAGTTGTTGTACGAATTGCAGCGAGTTCCAACTCGCCATTAGTCGACAGATTTGAGTCTCGTACACATCCCTTTGCATGTCAAATAGATATTTCTTCTTGTTGTCAATTCTTAGCAAACAATGACGAGAATTTCAAACGGTTTAAAATTGTCGTGCGAGTTTTTATCTCGAGTACATGAGTTGTGGACATGTCGGCATATCTCGGCGGGAGAAAAGTCGTGCGACATGCTACATGTACGAGTTAAGCAAGAGTTGGCAAGACATATACACGATATCTGCTCGAAATGTCCCGACATAAAACAAGCTTGTCCGACATCTGTACCAGTTTGTACATATACTGTTCGACATTGCCACCGGTTCTGGCGAGTATTCAAAGTAGTGCATATTCTACAAAGTAGAGTAGAGTAACAGTAGAGTGGTAGAGTAAAATTCAATCTTACAGCATCATGCATGCCAGCAAGACGAAGGGGCAAGGTATCATTGAAACCCCCTCTGCATCAGCCTCACCACATAAAGGGCTTAATACTGATGATGCTACTACAGGTGATGGAGATAGGGGAACCATAATGTTTCCACCAGAAATTAGTTTATAACAATTTCACAGACCGGCAAGAGGAACTGTTGGTCGATTGGATAAAGGATAATCCTATACTATACAATAAGGGATTTAAAGAATACAAAAATCAGGATAGAAAATCAGCTTTGTGGACAGAAATCGCTGTTAAATTGGATATACCTGATAAGTAGAAGTTTTCAAAAGTACTCAGGATTCAGAAATCAGTACATTCCCCATTTATTAGAACAAATATAATAACCAATTAATTTTTTCTTTGTCCTTGGTTGTCCTTACTTTGGTGAACAACAAATCCTCATTTAACCTTATTGCCACTAATATACATTTTGATTCACTATGGGAACGTATGTTTTGGGCAGTCAGTGTACAACAAAACATATGGTGTTTTATCATATCAAAGACATATCACTTTCGGCATTCTTAAAACAATGATATCTGTGTATTATTGTCTTCCTTTGAGAGCACTCTGGAATGAAAGTGATGTCTTGGTGTGATATGGAGCTGGAGGCCATGACACTATTCCACATCAAGACAATGTCCCTATTTCTAGTTTCAACTTCTTGTTCTACTTATTTTGACACTTGTTTTCCTTAAAATATTTTCAGAAGAGCTGCTTCACAAGTAGTACAAATCTATGAGAACCCAATTTGGAAAACTCGTACAAAAAAGTCTGAAGAAACTGCACTTGAGCACTTGAAGTGGGTTCTAAATAATTTCGCTTTCCTATAAAGCCACATATCGTGCGCAACCGCCTTACGAATCAGAATGCTACTCCTAATAAAGAAGAGGCTACAGAAATCCCCACTCAACCCACGGTTGCTCCAACTAATCCAGCAACACCAAAGAGAAAAGCAACTGCAGTTACAGACACGGAGTTGCAAGAGCTCAATGAAGAACTCATCGAAAGAGTTGAGTAGTAGAGAAATTCGCGGAAAGGTATCAGAAATGAAGAATCCTTTGGAGAATCCCCATAGAGTGGGTTTTCAGTAAATCAACTGCAAACAATGGCTCCACTGAACTCAAATTTTGCTTCTTGAAGTCCTCCCCCAGCGGATCCGATCAGACTTGGGACACAACTGCTTCAACTAATGGTAATACATCACTCTCCACCCAAACTCCAATTATCGAGTGTGGATCTTTGCAGGATATAGACTAATCTTCAAAGAACACTTCTTTGAACATTTGAAAGACGTCTACACGCATGTAATTATGGACAGTATCATCTTCATTTGGACATAAGCAATGTTTTATTATGGAAATCGTGTTCTCTTTTTCATCACTGTATGGAATTATGTGAGGCCTTCATTTACATACGGCATAAGTAATGTCTTGTAACGGTTATAAAGTTATGCTTTACAAATAAGACAGTTTTAAATATAACCTAAGTATAGACAGATAGACAATGAAAGGACACAGAAACATTAGTAGTGCTGCGTCGTACCTAAAGAGTTATGAACGAGCTATAGGGTTTGTCCGGTGTTGGCTTTGGGAATGTGAATTTTAGTTTTAAACATTTTATTCAAATCTGCAAATTTTCAATAAAATACAAATGAGCTCTCTGCTGTAAATAAAAGTTTGTCAGGATTAATATTCAGTTTGTAGCTTACTGGTTCTTTTGAATTACTTCCCATGGCTTACATAAGCTTACAAAGATGAATAACTTTTAGAAGTCATATAAAGAACACTTTCTACTTGAAGTTTGCAGCAAATAACACAATGCTTTCCGATGAATTATCTCCCTTAGATGGAGAGACTTGGAGCATACTAATATTCATTAAAATATTGAGAAAAAACTTGAAAAGTCTATCTATAAAACAGAATGAATATGGTTACTTAATGGAGCAATTCAAGCATAGATCTACTTTGATAAATTCACCATACTTGGGGAAATGCACCATATTTCATAGTACTTGGAGAAACTAACAAAGTTTGGAGTATGATCTACTCCTTATTGGAAGAAACTTCACTTTCACTGGGGAAATTCTACTTAATATTGTTTATTTATTAGCATACTGATTTATTATATAGGTATACAACAATTTGGAGTAATCCAAAAGAACACTTGGATAAATTATTTCTCCGTAAGAAGTTAGAGCAACTGCACCAATAAAGGTTTAATAACTTTATTCTATATATGCTTTCATCTGGAGAACTTTCAGTGTGAAAGTATAGCTTTCTGGATAACATTTGTCTCACTTACTTTTTCCATACTTGGAGTAATTACAAATTTATGCAGCTTACAAAGACCTTTACTAAATACCTTACAAGTTCGCATACACAGAGGATAAAAATCAACTCCCTTTTTAAAACGCGGCGTCCGTACTTAAAGACTTTTTGGACCAATCAAATCGTTCCATCTAACAGTGACATCATTCTAACGCATCGAGATGGATAAAATCAGAGTCTTTGTTGAAGCGGTAAAAACCCGCAACCTTCCAATTGCTTTTCAATAAAAGTTATATTACAACACAAAGGTATCAATCTCACGTTTATCATTATCTTTTAATAAAAGTTATATTACAACACAAAGGTATTATCTTTATGTTATTAATGCATGCATTCAATAAGAAATAATCAGATGTCACACTCCGTTTTACAGTAGTATACACAACGAGAACTTCGTGTTTGACCTGGCAGTTTTCGGTCAGTTGTTACACCAGTTTTAACAAAGCATGATGTCGTATATGACATACGAGTAAGTGTAATACATGTGTTCAGTGCACATGTTATATTCATTGTGCTTTCAATGTATTTAGAAATTCACGTTTTATATATGAGTTTACACATTCTCCGTAATAGTTTTCATAAATAACCTGTAAACATTTTTATAGCAGGTTGAATACAGTCACTGACAGACTGGGGCGTTTCAGTGCCTCCTCCAAGAAAAAGGTGTTTAGTCCCCAAACGAGTGTTTGGTAAGTATTCTATAAATATGTAAGAAAATTTCAGTCGTCAATTCATTTAATATACAATGAAAATTATGAATGTTTTTTTTAAAATTCATTTTAAAAGAATCTGTAGGAAAAAATATTTTGGATCTACTTTAAAGAAATAGAATTCATTTCATTTTACATGACAAATAAAGTATATATACAAATGTGAATGGATCATGATTAATGAATAAAATGTCAATAATGTTTCACATTTCACTTTCACTGTTGTCCATCTCGGCTATCCAGAATGTTGTGGAGTCTTTTTAGAATTTAGGTTTTCAATCCCATCAACTTGGAGTACTCCGCCTCCACAATCATTTCTCTGAGGTAGCGAGGCTCCCGCGGGAGGTTGCCCATACTGAGTTGACAGCCGTTCCTTAAATAATTTAAAATTAAGCGGAAGTGGTCTGTCAAAAAAATAACGTCTTTTGGATAGCATTTCTGGCTCTTAACATTCTGGCAAACAAACTATCAGGGTCACTCATGAGCGTAACCCGTGAGGTAGGAAAATCATCTTTTCCAATTCTCAGCAAAATCTGGGAATCCTGGATTGCCTCTAGTTGTTTTAGATCTTCATCCAGATCTACGCAACTTGAAGCAACACTATTTGTAACAACTGGCTCAACATTCTCAGGAGTTAAATTAGATTCTTGATCTATGGTGATGTCATTTGATGGGTCGGATACATGATTCTCAGCAATACTAGTAACGGGTTCGACAATCGTGCTGGTTGTGGATTCAGTTGCAATTGGAAAATCAATGGAAGGTGTTTCTGGTCTACAACTTGAAGAAGACGAAGAAGAAGAGGTTGATGAGGACGATGAAGATGAGTCAGTAGAGGAACTTCTAGAACTTGAAGCGAGGTGTACATCTAGAGATGGAGGCAAGGGCTTTGTAGCACGAGAAATAGTTGTTGGTTGTGGCGTTGTTTCTTTTCTTGCAACCTTAACTACTGTGGAATCTCTGGGACCATAGGTCGAACGAATCCTTTTCTTGCTAGGGTTCCTCTCTGGACTGAGGCTTTTCCTAGCCCTTGGCCTAGAGCGTCTATGAGGGTCAGCCATAGTCCGGGCGCATTTATCTGCTGTAACCTCAGGTACCGTCTTCAACAGCTTGGGTAGTTCTTCAGACTTCCATTCTTTGAATAGTCTTGATGCCTCTTCATCACGATATTTATATCCTGGATATATACATAGATAAGGGCTCTGGTCACACCTTTTAGAGCAATCCTTATGGCTGTAGTGGGGTATGGACCGTCGTGCAAATGATTTCCAGCATCCAGTGCATTGCCAACTGAAACCTGAATGCTGCTCCTCCAGATGCCGTACAACACCAAACTTTGGTTTGAATGAGTTCAAGCACACCATGCATTGGAATTCCTTATCAGAATGATCATATACACATAATAATCAAGGTAAGTATAACTTATATTCCAAGCGTATTTAATGAAAACACTTAAGGAAAACTTTAAACACTGAAGGAAAGAGTTGAGCTCAGTTTCTTGGATTTTACTGTTGTGTTTCTGAATAAATTTTTAGTCGATCATGGTGTACGATCTTTGGAATACCCCGAGGTCCAATCTTGACCCTGTATAATATGTCGTTCAACTTGCCTACAATTTTTCATGGACCTACCTAAGGTCTTCTTAATTTTGGGCATCCCCAAGGTTGATATGGTTTACCACACTAAGTCGCCTACATTATATTGATTATAAATAAGTTTATTATCATTCTTTCTTTTCATGGTTTCTCCAGAAACAGCCATTTTCTTTTTAATTAAGTAACCACCTAAGTGCACCATGATCGCAGGGATGTCAATAGAGGGCGGTAACGGAAGAATTTAACCTCCTACTCTCAATAAATAACCACCTACTTTTGACAAAATTGCATAGACTTCTATACAAAAAGAAAATTCTCCTGCTACTTTGACAGTTTCGCCTGTTACTATAAAAGTTAATGACATCCTTGCTTCGTACAAGAAAGTATCTATCATAAAGGTAATGTTGAAAGTTTTTTTTTATATCTGTTACTACTGAGAGCAATTCTCTCCGAGTAACAAAATAGTGTCTCTCTGCTTTTGAGAAACATTTACTAAAATAACATTTAACTCTTTTTTCTTCATTCTGCACTTGAGAAATCACCGAATCCATACCATCTGCACTTGCATCTGTGTTAACTATAAGGGTAGGACAGTATTGGAGCAGATGTTAAAGCACACAAATGCGTTCTGACAATTGTCAGACCAATAAAATTCTCTCCCTAACTCTGATAATTTATGCAAAGGTTTTGCTATTGAGGCAAAACCCTGTACAAACTTCCTATAGTATGAGCATAATCCTAGGAAGCTTCTTAATTCCTTCACATTTCTAGGAACTAGCCAAGATTTAACAGATACAATTTTCTTTGGATCTGCATTGGTACACCAAACCTTGCAATAAAATTATCAACTAAAGCAGAAGCTATTGCAACAGCTTCCCGATTTCGTATCGGATAAACCTCCGTCTAGTTGGTGAAATAATCACCCACAACCATGAGAAACTTATTTCCTTTTCTAAACATAAGTGGTGATTCCATTATATCTATAGCAATACGTTCTAAAGGTGCTCCTACTGTATATAATTTCATTGTTGCCTTTGGGCGCTTACTTGGCATTTTTCGTGCAGCACATATCTTACAATTTCTACACCAATGCTCTGCATCTCTCCTTAAACCATACCAGAAAAATCGAGTTCTTGTTTTACCAAGAGTTTTCTTTATTCCCAAATGTCCACCACTTGGACTTTCATGCAGTTGTTTAAGGACTATACTTTGCAAACTTTTGGGCATAAATATCTGCAAATCAACAGATTTCCCATCATCACTCTCATAGCGCCTATATAAAACACTTTCCTTGAATCTAATCTTTAACAATAATATTTTATTTCAACATTCAATTAGGCTATCTCTTTCCATTCCTGTTTCTCATTTTTAGATTTCCAATCTTTAAACATTTTGATTACTGAATTTGGTCCTGCATATTAGCTATCTCAATACTATTATCAATGTCTATATTTAGACTAATGTTTTGATCTTGGGAGACATTATCTCTCCTACAGGTATTACTACTCCCATGGAGTTTCTTCACTTTTTCGATCTACTACACTGACTGCAACAGTGGCCTTTCCTTCTTCCCCGAAAGATAAGACACTATTTATTTTTTTTTATTTATTATTATTTTGGTTTGTTTATTTGTTTTTTTTTTTTTTTTTTTTTTTTTTGTTTTTTTTTTTTTTAATATTATGGGCTGACTGATATTGGCTTCAGTCTTTGCGTCACTAACTAAGACACCTCTATGCTCTTTGCCTACTTCTCCCATCCCTTTGGTTATAAATGCTAAAATAATAAGCATATTGAATACAGTCAGTACAGTAAAAATTCAAAACAAAATGGGAAAAGGTAAACAACCAGATAAAAAAGTGAAAACAGACGAAAAACAAATGACACTTCAAAGTTTGGTTGTAACAAATAATAGAAATATTCAAATGGACAAGTTAGATCTACTAAACGAAAAAGTTGACAAGATACGTCAAATACTTGAAAATGTGGTCAAAGTATCTGATCTTGAAGCGAAGCTCGAAAATCTAGTTACTTGAGAGCAGCTTGACCAGAAAAAATCCGAAATAAATAAAATATGTAAAGAAAGAACAGAGAGATTAGAAGGAACAATTCATTACTTAAGACGTGAAAATGACAAATTAAAAAGACGGATCGAAAAACTAGAAAAAATGTCAAAGCAAACAAAATGAGAAAGTTGAGGCCGCAATTTCAAAAGGCACATTATTCCTATGAAAAAAAATCGATGATCTTAAACAACACGAAAGGTTGAATTTTATCAGAATATATGGTGTAGATGATGACAGACATGAAAACCAAGGGGAAATTGTAATCAAAAAGTTAGGAATGGAAGTCAAAGGTGAAGACATTGATATTGCTCACAGACTAGGGGTGTTTAAGATAGATGAAAAAAAGAGGAATAATAGTAAAATTCGTCCGGAGAAGAGATAAAATTAATGTCATGAAATCAAAACGGATTCTAAAAGACAAAGGCATTCCTATTGTCATCAGAGAAGACTTAACATTGAGAAACAGAAAAAAAATAATGGAATTATTAAGTAGTGATGTTATTGTTGAGGCGTGGTCGAGAAATGGAAAGATAATGGGAAAAGACAAATCCGGGAGAATTATAACATTCAAATCGGAAACAATATGGCCAAGACAAAACGTTTGAAAACAAAAACCTTATATACGTAATGCCGAATAAACTACCCATGTCCTATTGTATTACTATTCACTTCGATAACATTTATCAGCGATATAACATGTTAACTTTATATATAGCTGCATTTATCACCCCCCTAAATCCTCTTCTTTTGTTGCATGGTATGTAGCACCCAGCATATCGATTGATTATATACATGTTAACAGATCTTTGTGCTCACTGTATATGTTCAAATATGTGGTAATACCATTTTTTTGCCTCATGCAATCAAAGTACATGTATGTGTATGCATAATTATTTCCGTGTGTTTTAATGTGTCTGTAGTGATTGATAGGGGGCCTATATAAGTGCTATAGTTGCCTACTAAATGTTGTAATACATATTACAGGTGTACCGTTTAAATATAAATGGCCCATTAAAACGAGAAAACACACTCCTCTCGTGCACGAACTAAAATGTTGTAGTGTCAAATTCTTGCTTTAAAGTGCACGAATGGATGGTATTATTGTGATACTAGCAAATTTTATGGTGATTGATCTTTGACTCAGCTTGGTTGTTAATTTCCCGTCTGTGTCAATAGTAAGTAAAATGTCTAAGTAAGAAGCGTGTGTGCTTGATTCTGTTGTATCTTCAGGGGTTAATAGACCCTTTTTGGACAGGGTCCTGTACCCTACCAATTGGGAATTTTATACCGCAATGGGCCAAACTGGGAAAAAAGTAACTACATAGTCATTTAAGTCATAAGAATAAAAGACACAAGACAAAACTTGTCATTCAGTATTTAACTGACAACATGAAATTCATGTGAAGACTTCAAAGTGCAGTCCATACATGTACTAAATTCTCTTTTTTATTGTTCTATACTGGATGTGAACGACATTGTGAACATAACTGGAAAACTTTTGCTCAAAATTGTGAAAAATAGTTGATTTTGCCTTGGGAATGGGTCCATTTACAGGACTCGAATATTGATGATATTAATCCCTGATCTTTAATTTCTAGTTCGCTGGGATATATTGCATTGACATATGTGTGAAAATTGTCATTATTAATTGACAAAACGTCGTCGATATATCTAAATGTCAAATTAAAGGACACCGCTAGCTTTTTCTTCTTTTGATTCAGCAGTTTCTGAATAAAGTTTGCTTCATATGAATAAAGGAATAGGTCGGCCAATAAAGGTTCACATTTGGTTCTCATAGGAATGCCGACAGTTTGTTGAAAGACCATTACAAATACCGAACATTACAAATATCTTCTCTAAATAGGTATCATGGTAATCAACGACTAGATATTTAAATTTTGGGGTATTAACTTTTATTGAAAAAAACAGTTATCTATGATGCTAAAAAGTCTCTTTTAATTTTGCATGTGGAATTGTTGTGTAAAGTGTTGAGAAGTCGTATGTTTTGATACTGTGATTTTGAGAAAAATTGTGCCTTCAAATTTTCTAAATGTTGTTTAGAATTTTTAAGTCTCCACATCTGGTTTACACCGCTTCTGGAATAAGCAGCTTTTTCCTTAACGGCTGTCAGTATCTTGGTAAGTAGTAAAGATAAAGGTCTGGTAGAACATTTGCTGGATCCTGATATGTACCTCTGCTTGTATGGGGTTTTGCCAAGTTAACGGGTATCCAATATAAATATGGTAATTCAATATCAGTATCGGTTGTAGGTACATCAGTTACTGAAGTGCCCCCTAGTGGCTCGTTTATGGACAGATTTCATTTTCCTTTGCAAATTTGTAGATACTGACTTTACAATCATGCATACAAACTCATCTGATCATTGGTTCATGAGAAGAAGATTTTTAAAGATTAACCAAGTTTTTTGTTCTTTTTGGGCCCCTATGGGTTCGAGCCCCTTTTCATTTGCAAACTTTACGCGGCTTCACATGGGGATGCTATCTGCCGAGTTTGGTTACATTGGCTCACTGGTTCTTGAAAAGATTTTTCAATACAAAAGTTAACAGACGGACGACGAAAACGAACGACGACGGACGACAGACATTTGGCTATAGCAATAGCTCAGTCCCTTCAGGTCAGGTGAGCTAAAAATCTTCTTATGAACCAATGAACTTTTGGGGCCCCTATAGGTCCTAGCCCCTTTTCATTTGCAAACTATGTGGCTTCACATGGGGATGTCATATGCCAAGTTATAGTTTAAATTTGCCTACAGGTTCTTGGGAAGAAATTGAAAATGTGTAAATGTTAAAGACGAATGATGCACAACGGACAACAACAGACCAAAGATGATTACAATAGGTCACCATGAGAATTTGGCTCAGTTGACCTAATAAAAACTTGACCTAGATATTCTCATGATGTATCTGTATGCCAAATTTCATCTCAATATGTGCACCCATTGCAGAGATATTGGACAGAAACTGTGAATTATTGGAAATTTTTCTAAGTTCAAGGGGCATAACTATGTCAAAGATAGATATTCTCATGATGTATCTGTAAAACAAATTTCATTTCAATATGTGCACCCGCTGTAGAGATAATGAATGGAAACTGTTGGTGTACCGACCGTCCGACCGACAGCGGCAAAGCAATATGCACCTCCTTCTACGAGCATGTAAAAGATGGAGGAGGTCCTCTACCAAATTGTAAAACGTATTCACCAGTGGGTTCAATATGGCCATATAATAATAATAATATACTTAGACTTACAATCTTAAATGAATGATACATAGAAAAAGTTCCCAAAGGCCATCCCTTTTACTTGAGAATGTTAAAATATCTGTTATAGGGTTAAGATCCAACCCTTAAACCATATACTTTCATGTTTGACATGTCAAGATGATCTGAATGATATATAGGGTTAGGCCTGAGTGGTCATCACCACCCACTCCCAGTAAAAAATATTCTAATATATAATATTCTAATATCTTGTAAATGGTTATGATCCCCACCCATAAATCTTATATTTATTGCAAGATGAATTGAATGATACATGGGAAAGACTAAAGTAGTTTATACTTATGGGAACTGTTAAAATCATTTTGTGTATATTTCTAAACATAATACGAATACAAAGGCCAAAACAAAATTAAAAAAAAGGGAATTGTGTTAATGTGTCTCAGGTAACTGTTATGATCTTTATTGGAAATGTGAATAAATAATTTTTCATTTATAGTATATCTAGTCTTATTTTACGCAAAATCTAATAAACTGTTTATTGCTGATTTTCATTGCAGGCATATCTTTAAGTCTTGATGTTAATCATATTTAAAATCTGTGTAATTTTTTCTTACAGAACAAGGATGATAAGAGAAATTTCAGGCGGAAAGCTAAGAATAAATACATTTTCCAATGGCACTATTTATTACCATTATAAGTCATATGGTTTGATCAGAGTTATAAAAGAGTTAGTGAAATTTGCTATAACTCAGGGATGTCACACAGATCACTCTGCTGGCCACCAGGGTGTTACAAGAACGGTCCAAAAGATCAGTTTGTTTGTTTGTTTGTTTATTGTTATTTAACGTCCCACTGAAGAATATTTCATTCATATGGAGACGTCAACAAAATTCCGGTGAAGGGTTTCAAATTTTGGCCTATGCTCGGCACTTACGGCCATTGAGCAGTGAGGGTTCTTTGACGTGTCGACACCTACTGTGACACGGGACCTCCAGTTTTTACTTCCAAAAGATCAGAGAGAGAGAGAGAGAGAGGTATATCTGGCCAAATTTACAAACAGGTGTTAGAAATTATGTCTGCAAATTTGACCAATGCCAACGCCAGAACAGCATATCAAAATTAAAACCAGAATTACATCCCATTGCAGTAAGAGACAAAGCATTTGACATGCTTGGCTTAGATTTGGTTGGTCTTCTTAAAGAGACAGTAAGAGAAGCCAAATATATCGTGGTACAACAGATTACTTCACGAAATGGCCAGAAGTTAAAGCAATTACATCAAAAAGTGCAGAAAATGTAGCTGAATTTTTTATTGAGGTGATTTGTCGCCATGGTTGTCCTTCAGATATTATAACAGAGTTAGAGAATTCTGCAACAATATAAATAAGATTCTCTGTGGTAAATTGAATATTAATCATAATGTAACATCTCCATATCACTCGCAATCAAATAGACTCACTGAAAGATTTAACCAGACTTTATGTAATAGTTTAAAGAAATACAGTAGTGAAGAACAAAACGACTGGGATATTCACATGCAACAAGTAGCTTTTGCTGCAAGGACAGCTGTACAAAAGAGTACAAAGAAAACACCTTTTTATCTGGGGGTATGGTAGAAAGGTCACTTTATCAACTGAATTGGGTATACCAGTGAGTCAACCACAAGAAAATAAAACATGTGAGAATCTTCTGAATCAAAGAATCAACTCCTTTGTCAAACTTTTAAGTACAAAGAAAGATGTCAAAGAAGAAATTAAGAAAGCTCAAGCCACACAAAAGATAGAAATCAACAAACAACCTTAAAACCTTGACAACTTGTGTTGCGTAGAAATTCTAAAAGAATAAACAGAAGTGGCGATAAAATGGTACATAAATGGACAGGTCCATACATAATTGTTGACTACTATGGAAAATATGTGTACAGAGTAAACGGCAGAAAATCGGGGATCAATATCAAAAACTTAAAAATGTACCATCGAAATGAGCCCCAGACTATTCCAGCACATCAAGTGACAAAGGCATTTAATCAAACTGTACAGAATAAGAGCTTAAAGTCAGTAAGAAAAACAAGGTTAAAGACATCAAGAGTATCCATGAAGACTCCGAAATTGTCTGCGACAGAACAGAAGACAAAAAAAACCAAAAAAATTAACCTATAAAGAAAAAACATAAAGCAAGAAACCATCCGAACTTGGCTCAGTTCCATTAGTAACAAGAAATTAAAGACTTTGGTAAAACAATGCATAAAGTACCGTTTCCCTCAACCTAAAACTGTTTTAGACTTTGAAACAACTGCCATAACTTGCCCACGATTGTCAGTATATTTGAAATGGAATAGAAACTTGCCAGCTTGCCTAGACAGTTGTATTGAGACAATTACTGATCGCCTTAAACCAAGATCATATTCCTCTCCTGTTCTTGATCCAGCAAAAACAGTACCTGCAGTTATGTTGACAGCAGCAGTTTTGCTTGAAGCATTTCATAATGAACAATGTCCTGGAGATATATTGACAACTTTAGATGAAGTGCCACTTTGATACACTTTTAAATCAAAGTTTCAGTTTCACAAGACAAAGACCAATCAGTATCTCCGATTACGCAGCTATGCCCTATCGGAGACAGATTTACAGACATTGATGCCAAAGAAGTGGTTATATGACCAGGTTAGTATTTTTGCTTTAAGACTTCATACATTGTATTTGTATTTTTTTTACAGAGAAAAATATACTTTACTTGTAAGATCCAAGAACTAAGCTACAATTTTGATGATATCTATTGAATAAACAATATGTATCCTAGACATCCTGGAGTTTTATATTTGATACCTATATTATATTTGTATATTGTATCCTAGACATCCTGAAGATTTCTACTTTGGTATCTGAAATTTTTATACGTAATAAATGCAAAAAAATGACTACTTTTTAAACTCATCTATTTACTTAATATTTTTATGTCAGCAAAAAAAGTTACAATAAGATCTATTGCTGTCGAATTTCTGATGAAGTTATTCGAATAAATGGAGGTCTTGACATACTGAACTTTTAAAATTATTATAATTTCATATATTTCTTGCAAAAATTCAAAAGAAAAAAACTTACAAGTGTTTAATTCTACGGGTTGCAATTTTCAGGTTTTTCTCTCTCCTGTTTTGAATTTGCAGATTGGAAGTAGCTCACCCTTCTAGAACAGCCAATAATATATTATGTATATATTAAATACCTCAAGTTATTTTATTATATATACACTATTTCATATTCCTTAAGTATAAATATTGATCAAAATGTGTACTTTTGAAATACCAGGAACTGGGGTATTATTATGTATAACCCCCAGGGACTCAGTTTAACGTGTCCACCAAGCAGTGGCAAACGCCCTAGGTGGTAATATCAAATAGATCCTGCCTATAATAACAACGTTATAATGCTCAAGATGATCGTTTTTATGTCATGTCATTACTTTCTTCGTGCGGCTTGGTGATACCTTCCTTATCGCTATTATAAACATAATCTCCAAAGTTATAATCTTTTGGAATCTTTCGTCAATAAGACTCCTCTCAGTAGAGCTACAGGGAAAACAACAACAGGTAGGCATAATTTAAAGACAAAGCCAAGTATATAATATAATATCGCTTTAACTTTGACAGTTCTGTGCTTACTCCAGTTACTAGATTTATGTATACTATGCTGAAAAACGGAAGAACCTAACCGTGTCATGCGCCCTACCTTATAAATAACATAATACAGGGGAATAACTCAAGACGAACATTTGCCATTAGACTTCATAAGATAGTTGTATGAAAACATCATTTCCCAATGTTACAACATGAATAGTAAGTTGTAGGAACGGACACTACCATTATGAAATTTATTATCTATCCCTATAGTTACATTGATAGAGATGAAGCTTACCGTCAAATTTTCAAGATATCTAAGCAGACAGAAAGCAGCACCACTCTGAAGAATACTTTCTTTCTGTACATTCTCTTTTCTATATTACAGATAAAAATGGCACCCCTTGTCTTCATCAGCAAAAGAAGTAAATAAAACAAAATCATGCAACAGTTATGTACTGCCAAACTTCCTATCCTTGAAATAGGAAACTGGAGATTACAGTAGTTGGCTTTTCCAAAAGGTAGATATATGTTCTTAACATATATTGTTATTATGTATTTTCGTTATTCTCCCTTGTCAGCAGGTATCGATTGTGATGCCATTTGTTTCTGCGTAAAATGAGAAAAGCAGCCGCGATATATTGACCCCCCTGTAAAATTAAAATTTTCAGGGGGTCATTTTATCGCAAGGGAGTCGCCATAGAATGACCCCGGGGTCATTCTACAACAATATACTATAGTATGGCTCAAAAGTCAAGAATTCGAAACTGACCCTGTTTATAAACTAAATTTAAATTTCTACATAAACAGTCTGTGTCAAGAATGTTTGAATCGACCCTCCGGAACGTTTTATCACTTAAGAAATGGTTTGTCTAAAACCGTGAATTCATAAATGTCGTTAGTTCAAAGTATGCGGGTATTACTATAGGGATTTTCACCGTCTAATATGGCGGCACGTAGACGTCAACGTAAACAGGGAGCAGCATGTGTGAGCTCACAAACTGCTGACGTAAAATAAATCAAAAGTCACGCGCGGAAATTCTTCAGATTGATCTGGCACATTGCTTGCACAGTCAATTAACGCCCTAGAGTACCCCCCAAAAAATAACATATTATTCTTTGAAAATCACGTGAAACTTTTATTATTCACATTACATTGGCATGTATTCATAAATTAGTTTTTATTGTAGGCCTGATCTAATTATTTAATTTCATAACAACCACAAAATTAGTAAAGTGTCATAGCCTTATCCTGATTTTAGACGTACCTACAGTGAGGCTACACTCAGATTCATGTGCTTCCGTGATGACCGGCCATGTTTGTTTGGTTAGAAAATTTAAAAACAAATCCAGTTTAGATCTACATATTTTGCTGACTTCATCAGTACTGTTGTATTTATTTTGCTGAACTGATCAGCGATAAGGGTATGTAGACCTAGACCGGGACATTAGATATGCAAATGAATTGACACTTGTGAAAGTTTCGTCTGCTTTATTCTCGGAAGTTTCACATACTTTATTATAATAAATCTCAAAGTACTCCGAACGTACCTCCGCAAGTTTTTTGTGTATTACGTCATCATTTTCAGTGGTATACAATAGCTGCTCCTGTGTTAAAATGACGTAGTTGCAGAGGCCATATTGCTAGTGTTAATCTTCCGTAGAGTATGTATTTCCGCGTATTATGAACAAAAAATGCGAATCCGACAAACTTTCAAGCGATAAAAATTTCCGGAGGATCGTTTTGAATGAATATATTAAGTTTTGGGACTACAGGTATTTTTATTTAATTCGAAAACACAGCCGATATGAACTTCTTGACTTTTGAGCCATACTATAGATCTAATTTTCTATATGAACTACGGCAATGCTTTGAGTTTGAGAGAAAACGTCGGAACAATGACAACAATCACCTCATGTGATTTGATATAATTTCTATGAATTCAGTATTTGTTACTTAGATTATTAAAATCCGTTTTCAGTACTTACATTAGCGTTTGATACTTGAAATAAAGAGAAAACAATGTCAATTTTCTCTGAAAGCCGCTTCGTTGCGTTCTTTGTAACCAAGTTACCAAGCTGTGTCATGAGGGATACACGATGACGTCATAATCGTGGATCGATAAAGTTTGCGAAATACGTAATGCACAGACTCTAGATATCGAAGGTTTTATACCACATTATTTTCTGGTTGGTGGGAAACACCATGTATAAACACTAGGGTGTAAGGATAACTTAAAAAAATATAACAAGGCTCTCCTTGATTGATGAATTTCGATACAAACTATGAAATTGGTAATAATGGATATAAAGAGATGATTCGAATCTAAGGTGAGTATTTTATACTTTAACAGATATATTGTATTTCCGATTAAATCTCTCTCTCTCTCTCTCTCTCTCTCTCTCTCTCTCTCTCTCTCTCTCTCTCATTCATATCACTTTCATCGCTCATAACTCTTACACATTTTGTTTTATCAATTTACTTTAGAAAACTGAAAAGTCCTGCAGTTAATAGATCTAAGAATAGCCTTCAAAACATAGGACCATATTTAGAGTCCAAAACTGAAAGGTGATCGACATTAAACGGCATTATAAATAACTACTAGTACCAACATAAACGAGAAAGGTCGACAGTCTTTACAGAACCTGAATAATTAGCTTCTTGAACCGGTCAGCAGATTTACTCAATTTGCAACTTTTATTTTACTACTTTTATAGACGTTTATAAATCTTCTGGATGAGACAGACTAACTAGAACAACACATAATTATATTTACTTTAGCTTCAGTAGGCTACTGAGTGAATCATATCTTCCCAAGTCAAGGTTTTCCGATCAACTCCGTTACGCTTTAGTTACAACCGGACGCACGGGCTTTTAAAATCGTGCGTCCTCTGCGTTTTTCGCCATTGGTGAGAGTGGTAGAAGTCATGTTGACAGAAAAAAAGTAGCAGTCAATTCGTAAGTTGGGAGAAAGAACGGTGTATGTTGTTTTGGGAAATCGCAGGGTTAGTTGGACATGTTTAAAGCCTCAGTCACAACCGGCCATACTTCCACATTACTGGGTATGTACGGCAAAAAAAAAAAAAAAAAAAAAAACGCAAAGGAACGCACGGGCCTCGCACGGCCTTCTTGCGGAATTTCGAGCACGCAGACTGCCCGTAAGCACGTACGATGGATGTTGAGTATGATTTCCCAATAACATACGCTGTTCTTACACCCAACCTACGAATTGACTGCTACCTTTTTTCTACCCCCACTACGGCGAAAAACGCAGAGGACGCACGGTAAAAAAAATCGTGCGTCCGGTTGTGAGTAATTAGGCTTAACATCCATCGTACGTCTTTACTGACAGTCTGCTTGCTCGAAATTCAGCAAGAAGGCAGTGCGAGGCGTTTTTTTGTTTTGTTTTGTTTTGTTTTTGTTTTTTAGTAAATACCCCGTAGAGTGGAAGTGAAATAGATATGGCCTGGCATAAAACAATGAAAAAGGTTATAACTTATTACAAATAAGGGTGGCAGGTACGTAGTTGTATGCGACACTATTAAGGGTGTGTATCTGAATTAAATATGGTGAGCCTAAGAACAAAAAGGACTGATATCAACTGGGCCCGAAGTCACCAAATTTACTCGGTACTCAAGCTCAACTAACTTTTCATGATTTTGAGGTAAAAACACACTAAATTTATTCTGTAACCTGACATGTTGTACATTCTCAAATTTTGAGTACCGTATTCAACATATTTATTCATTTTTTACAGGAAAATCATAAATGTGACGAAAAAGATTATATGTGACTGATGTAAAATATTAATATGTTTCCTATTCACTTCAATTTGGAAGGTTTACAAATGATTATATAAAATCAACAAGGGGGATAAGTCTAAAACTTACGACTGATAGGAGCGCAATTTTATGTGACAGCAGACACCTACTACTTTTTAAAAATGGACAAAACACAAACTGAAAATTGCAGCACCACATGCCCCCTCCCCTGACTAATAATGATCAAGCAATCAAAATCTACAATTATCTAGTACGCCGTTTTAGTGATAGATCTATACCAACAATAAGAAAAATATCCCAAAGAGATATAAATCAAGTTTTCAAAGATGTCCTCTTACAAAAGGCTGGAGAACTATTTTTCTCAAATATTTCTGTTCACTGAAACAAAAGATCCATTTATACATTGTTTTAAATGATGTGGTCCAAGAGACTGTTTTCGAGTTGTTCCATTCCAATACAGTCAAGTGCATTTAGGTACAAAAACATGGACATAAAAGAAGTGGTAAACAAACATTTCTATTGGAGATTAAATTTTCAAGTAAAAGCAAGAATTGTTGTCATGAACCCTGGACAATGTAGGCCTACATAAAGATAAACGAATACAGTGAAATGTGTATATAAAGACCCCATACAGACACAACAAAACCAGTCTTTATTGGGAGATGGTCTTTATATAGAGGTTGATTTGTACACATGGTACTTTTGGGGACAGCAAAAAATGCTCTATGAACAGGTGATCTTTATACACAGGTGGATGCTCAAGCAAGTTTCACTGTAACAATATACCTTTTTTTTTTTAAATTATCATACCGAAAACAAGATGTGTTTGTGATACACAAATGCCCTCAGTCCAAACAAATTTTGATGCTGGCAAATAATATGTACACCTTAAATATTGCAATGTCCTACATTTTGACCCCACCCCACTCCTAGGGGCATGTGATGTCAGTGCAGTGTTAGCAACCCTTAGATGAAGTTATAGTCTAAGTTTGGTTACTGTATCACAATCCAAACCTAGAAATATTGCACTTTATATGCAAGTGGGACGGAATTATGGACAGACAGATGACAATCCAGACACTAGATGCCCCTGGTGGACCTTTCAGGCTGGGGGGCATAAAAAGATAACAAGAAACAAATAAACAAAAACCAATTATCAATATGTATTTAAAAACTTTATTTATAAATCATTAGGTTGTACAGAACAATCAACCATACATACAAATTGTATAAACTAACTCGAGCACTTTATTACATAAATACATGTAGAAGCACTTTCACTCTGGCACTTTTACACACTCTTGCAGACTCGGCTGTAAAAATCACTTATTATTGTTACGTGTATACACATGTATATCAGTTGTTTTTTATTCTTGTATTAGTATCTATGTTTGAAGTGTAAATTACAATATATTCTGTTGATTTCATTAGATTTCAAATTTATGCACAATATTATTGTGAGAGTATTACACAAGAGATAACATGAATAAAATATAGTTAAAAAAGGACAAATCTTGTAATTATGATGTTATGTATCTGGTGGTGGTAATCTACATTTCTTGTACAGTATAATATCAGCTGTCAGGTGAGAATAACTCCATGAACTGCATGGTTAAAAGTGATTTCACAGGATTAAAAAAGGACAAATCTTGTAATTATGATGTTATGTATCTGGTGGTGGTAATCTACATTTCTCGTACAGTATAATATCACCTGTCAGGTGAGAATAACTCCATGAACTGCATGGTTAGTTTTTTTTTTTTTTTATTTTTTTTCTTTTTTTTTTTTTTTTTTTCTTTTTTTTTTTTTTTTTTTTTTTTTTTTTTTTGTTTTCTTTGTTTTTTTCATTTTTTTCTAAAAGTGATTTCACAGGATATTTTTAGAGAGTTATTGTTTTGCTGAAGCTTGAGTTTTATTTTTGCTTAAGTCCGAGTTTTATTTTTGCTTAAGCTTATTTAAGTTTATATAAGAAACTAACATAGCATTGTAGACGATATAGCTCTTTTTTCAACCCGTGTCTTCATTGGGGTTGCAATATTTCAAACCTTGCTAAAATGTTGTTGTTTTCTTTTTCAGTAAATAGAAACAACTTGTGATAGAAATGATGATATAAAATTCTGTGAAAGAATCTAGGTTTGATCCAAAATTAACATTTGACTTGCACATTAATGTTAGATCCCAGGGGATATACATTCCGATACAAATGTTCTATTGTGTTCGTGATACATGTACAAAGATGTGCTTACATAACAGTGAAAAGGGGAAAATGGCTCATTTGTAGACGTTTAATGGGGAAAATAAAGATCTAACATTACAGAAAAAAAAATTCCTCCGATTGGAGGAAAATTCACTTCCCTGATGATACTTGTAGTATCTTGATGAAAAAAAAATCTTGAAAGTAGTTTACTGGCACTTTGAAAAGAAATATGCTTAACAAGGAACAACCTGTAGAAAAACACATATCATGAAACATTTTCTTGAGAAGTATGATACACGGTTAAGTCAAATAATCAACATGTGGATGACAACTGTCTAACAGTGGAACCTGTCTTGAGACACCACACCATCTGCCATTAAAATGCAGTCTTTAGGGGTGAATGAGTTTATCAAGCTATTCTCTGAATGCAGTCTTCCAAGATAAGAGGTCTTTCATGGCAATGAGGTCTTTCACGGCAGTGGTCTCTAGAGACATTTCTACTGAAGTTCACAGTTCACACTATATATGCATACTGATAGCAGAAAACTCTTGGCAGCATCTAAATATCTTACCAACAATAAATCTATGTTTATCTGAAAACTGAAACTAAATGGAACTCAATTTAATGCCTGTGTATCTTCCATCTTTAATTCATACATATGTGTATTGTGTTTCCAAACCTGTAAGTCTACTAAGGGTCAAATCAAAGGAAATTCGATAATAAAGTCATGGGGATTTTCCTGTCTCCTAAATTCTGGGTCCTGAGTTTGAAAAACTGGGGAAATCTACAATATATTAACTAAAACAGAAAAAGTCAATTTGAAATATTTGTTTGAAAATACATTATTCTTTATTTTGAAATTGTGAATTTTTGCATATTGTTGTGGAAAATACATGACATTTTCGCACTGGAAATTGGGTCCTGTAACCAGACCAAAAAATGACCCAAGAAATCTCTTGCTCACAAAAGAAAGGTGGTCATTCAGTAGTCTACAGGTTACAATGAATTACAGATACTGTAATAAACACAAAAGTGGTGTTTCCTTATTTAAAGAAAAAAAACTTGCATATTGTAAAACTTTTCATAAATGGTGCATTAGGTGCAAGAGCCAAACTCCATTACTTTGGCAACTGAAGTCCTTAAGAAACAAACTTTGATGTTAACAGCACTTTTCAGACATGTGATTTAATAACATTCCAATAAGATTATAAAACATTTGTGATTGGAGCTGTCATCATGCTTTAAAACCATTTCATCTGCATGTGTACCTTTCCAATTCTTTCATACTTGCATCTACATTCAAATCCTTAGGGATGCTTTCATTAAGCAGAACTGTTAAACACACAGAAGTAGGAGAAATCTTATAAGCCTAAAACTCATCATCTGAATCATCTAATCCACGCCTTTTGAACTGAAAGAATAAAAAAAAAAATGAAAAAGTTGATATGTAAAGAAAATACATAAAAGAAAATTCCAGTAATATCTTTTAATAAAATCTACACAACCTACGATAACTATGTAGTTTAACAGAGCCTCCTTCACAAAAATTTAATTTGGATTTGTTTTTTTTTATTTACTAAAACATGTAAAAAGTGTTTCTAGTAACTGAAAAAAAGATATCAATCATTGTAATGTTTTAAGAATTGCATCCCAAATTGAGACAAACAAGGGTGAAAAGACTGAGATTGGAAATAAATATAAATTTGAACTTGGTGTATTATTTATGCATGTGAGAAAGATAAAACATTTAGTTTCCCTGTTTTTCACTTTCTTCAATTTTAAACCCCTGTTGTGGCCCAATGATGGACCAAGGGATGGTTTGAACAATCTTAAATTTATACTATATATTAAATATAATGAGGCTTTTGCGTATATTTTATAATCCATGGCTCAGTGACTCCTAACAAAAGGATTATGCCTATTTGTAATTATCTCCCATTTTAACAAGATAAAATCCCCTTCACCAAAAGGATGCTTTGTGTCAAGTTTGGTTAAAATTGGCACAGTAGTTCTGGAGAAGAAGTGTATAACAAGATTACAGACAACTTTTAATCAGAAAAGCTAGCTTGAGCCTTCAGCTGAGGTGAGCTGAAAAAAGCCAGAAAAACTGGAAATATTGGACTGTCACTACAAAAGCAATGTTTAGCAGGACTAGTAAACAAGAGGCCCAATAGGGCCTCAATCGCACACCTGAGAACCATCTACAAATGTGGAAAGAAGACCAAGAAGAATATGTACATGTAGGCTGATCTGGCCGAGAAACATAAGTATTGCTGTTTTAAAAATTCATAAAAAATTCTAGAAATTAAATTTTGGCAAAATTCTTGCAATTCTTGCACAAAAATATTTCTTCACCTAATTACAAGTAAAACACATTAAATGAATGCATCAAAGGGAATGCAAGGGGAGATAATTGAGGAAATCATGCAAAAATGAATTAAAATGACAGTCTTAAAAGACCTCAAAAACGCGTCAAAAATTAATATTCGGATTTCTATGAAAAATACAAACTTGAATCATACATCCATGTTTATCACACAGAAACAATCCGTTTTTCGATTCATGTAGTGGTTCTGGAGAAAAAGATTTTAAAGAGGGTACCTTTTGGGACCTACTCTGCCCCACCCTGGACCCACCCCTTGATCAATCTGGCTGAAAACTACAAACTTGGTAAAGGACTTTGAGCACTTGCTTCCTTTAAATTTTTGTCTAAATTCCTTCAGTAATTTTGAAACAAAATTCTTGCACAAAAACATTTCTTCACCTAATTACAAGTAAAAAACATTAAATGAATGCATCAAAGTGAATGCAAGGGGAGATAACACATACACATACAAACATACATGCATGCATACACATGTAATTGATGTTACTTACTTTAACTGTTGTCTTCTTCTGAGTCTGTTCACTAACTTTCTCCAGCAAACTCTTTAACTGATCTTCTCCTATCTAACAAAACACACAAATAATATTCTGTTTATATCACATACATGTACAAATAATATTTCATTTCAAAACAAAACAAGATGCCAAAAGGGGTCTTATCCACCATCCTGATTTCCCATCTTATTTTGGGGAACCGTGATAAAGGGGTAATATAATTACAGATTGTCATTTCTATTACCCTAGAGAAATTACATTCTAAATCAAAAGAGAATCACTACTGCAACACATTCAGCTTAAGTGTATACTGTAGCCTATGTCACTGTAACACAAACACCTGAAGTGTGTATACTGTAGCCTATGTCACTGTAACACAAACACCTGAAGTGTGTATACTGTAGCCTTTGTCACTGTAAAACAAACAGCTGAAGTGTGTATACTGTAGTCTTTGTGACTGTAGCACAAACAGCTGAAGTGTGTATACTGTGTCTTTGTTACTGTAAAACAAACAGCTGAAGCGTGTATACTGTCTTTGTTACTGTAAAACAATCAGCTGAAGTGTGAATACTGTAGCCTTTGTTACTGTAACACAAACAGCTGAAGTGTGTATACTGTGTCTTTGTTACTGTAAAACAAACAGCTGAAGCATGTATACTGTCTTTGTTACTGTAAAACAATCAGACGAAGTGTGTAGTGTCTTTGTTACTGTAACACAATCAGCTGAAGTGTGTATACTGTGTCTTTGTTACTGTAAAACAAACAGCTGAAGTGTGTATACTGTAGTCTTTGTGACTGTAACACAAACAGCTGAAGTGTGTATACTGTGTCTTTGTTACTGTAAAACAAACAGCTGAAGCATGTATACTGTCTTTGTTACTGTAAAACAATCAGACGAAGTGTGTAGTGTCTTTGTTACTGTAACACAATCAGCTGAAGTGTGTATACTGTGTCTTTGTTACTGTAAAACAAACAGCTGAAGTGTGTATACTGTAGCCTTTGTTACTGTAATACAATCAGCTGAAGTGGGTATACTTTAGTCTTTGTTACTGTAACACAATCAGCTGAAGTGTGTATACTGTTACTTACTTTGTTTTGGATCTGTCCTGTTTGAGCCATCTGACACAACATGTTTTCAACCAATTTGGCTTTCTCAGGTTTAGCTACCGCAATTGTGTTTACTGCAAAGAATTTTTGCAACTGTAAATCATACACTTCATTCTGAGAAACTCTGAATAAGAAATATTTTTTTTTTACAGATTTTCAGTCATCTTAGAAATAGTAAGAAATTGTCTGATGAAGGTTTGAAATAAGAGGTTACCAGTACTCTTAATTTATTGAACTTTAATCTAATAATGTAAAATTTAGATGTAACAGTGATTTTGTTGGCTTTTTTCCAAAGCTAAATGTACCTCAATCAAGTGACCATTTTTTTGGGAGAATTTGTTTTTAAATTGGGAAATTTTGAATTCATTCCTCAGGGTCAGTTTTTATTACATTATTTTGACTGTAAAATCGTTTGTAAAACTTTTGGGATTGAGTGATTAGGAAACATATTACTTTTCATCATTCACATATAAATTTTTGCGTCACACTTAAGATTTTCCTGTAAAAGAAATTATCACAATTAAAAGGAACTGATTTCCCTGTTGAGTCTTTAATATCTTTTGATTATATAGAGGTGTAATTACAGGATATTTGCTGGAGGGTGAAATACATGTATAGGTCTACCAAGGTAAAGTGGACAGACTCACCCCTGTTATGATTTGAATTAGACTTATACCAATTTACCTCGGTAGACCTGTACATGTAGCCTGGTTTTCACAATGACCAACCCAGTACATGAATAGATTAATTACCAGTATATATATATTTTATTCATTCCATGACATTTGTACGATAATTATTGATGATATTGCTTTAAACATAAACTGAAAAATGCCAAAGTGTGTCTTCTATGACGTCCGCACTGTGCAACATAAGCTTTACAGTGTAATGTATGAAGCTTTAAAAAGGTGTTATTTCAATGGGGAAAAAAACGATCTTTCATTTAAGCTACATGAATTTACAATACAAGTAATTATATCATCTTTTAGCTACTTAAATTTAATTAAAAAAATTGATGATGATTGCAATTATTCATGATTTTTTTTTCTTTTTGAATTTTGAATCTTACTCCAAAAAGTTAAAAAATTGTTACCAATTTGATGAGTTGGTGATATTTCTGGCAGCCAAAATTCTTCAGCCAGCACAGCTTCTGGATAAGGGTGCGACTTATCTGAGGGTCAGTGTTCCAGACTAAGATTTTGGGGGCAAAGTGGGGGGTGCGACTTATACATGAGTATATACGGTAATAGATATGTTGAGTATGGTACTCAAAGTTTGAGTACATACTCAAACAATGTTTTAATATTTCTGAAATTTTCTTTAAATGAGCAATAAATTTTTATCATTATCTACAAGTGTATCCTGTCAATATACAAACATTTCCAATTAGGCCATAATAAAAAAAATCCTAGATTCTCATCCCCGCCCGCCCCGATTTTCACGCCCGCCCCGATTTTTTTTATTTTTAAAATTACGTTTTTAAACGAATATAGTCGACCGGAAATATTCCGTGTCTTGTCCGATTCCGTTCCGTAATGTTCAGTATTTAGATAACTTCCGGTGGTTATTTTTATGTTAAAAAGCAGACAACATGGTCTTCGCCGTTATTTCATAAGAAAATCTAAGACATTTGCTGATTGGTTGATTATAACGCAATAATGAATATGCATTTACAATTAACCAATCAACGAACGTTTTAGATTTTCTTCTGTTCAAAATGGAGACAGACGACGTGAATACAAAAAACGATGGGTAGCTAGAATAAACATCTCATAGATATGGCATTATGTCATGTCATAACTTAATGACGATGGATTTATAAATCTAAAAGATCAAGTAAGCATATCAAAAAATATCGGACGTCAGCGATAAGAAATAGGTGGTTGAAATGATCGCTAAACTGCTGTGAAAATGTCACAGCATATTGCTACGAAAAAAATATATGGGAGGATTTCTGCCCCTGATTTTACCACTAAAATATCTCTTAAAATCACGGCCGAAAGTTCGACCTAGTTTTTCAGGCAGATAAGCGACAATTATTGTTGGGAAATCTAAAGACGGAACGTTCGTTTCATGTGACCCTGAATGCAAAGTTGCCGATATTGTCTTTTGGCAACTATATTCAGTTTTCCCAGAACTCAGATGGTTCTGAAAAACTAACAACGATCCTGTTCATGATGCATTCAGTATTCTTGTCTGCAGCATCAATGCTAACCATTTACCCGAGAAGCATAGCAGCCCAGTTAATGACTAAATAAAACTACAGAATGACATTATTGAATGCCTACAAAAGCAAATTGTAGGATTTCTTAGTGCCAATGTTGACACTCTTGGTAAGTCGTTTTCTCATACATTGGCTGTCTGTCTATGGTAGCCTACATTGATGAAAATCATCATACATTAGAAGGAATGGGATGCCATATACCAGCACCTCTTGCTCATTTGAAGGGGTATCAACGGCCTTCAAGCAAGAAAAAAAATTTAAGTAGGATTCCTCATTTTTGGAATGACATTGGTTACAATTTTGGTATCTAGTGATTCTAGTCATACATGTACATGATAAACATGGGATTTTGTTTAAATTTGTTGACTTTGTGATATTATATTTTGACAGAAAGTCAAATAAAACTATGAAAGCTTAACAATGTTTTTTTTTTTCAAATTAGTCATATTCAGTGTCCAATTCCATTTCAATTCTATTTCAGAAAAAAATAAAAAATAAAAAATAAAATTCGCCCCCCCGCCCCAAATCTTTTTAAAAAATGGATGAGAATCTAGCAATTTTTTTATTATGGCCTTATAGAATAATTTTTTTTGTGTTTTTAACCTTAAAATCATTGAAACTTAGTTGAGCTTGAGAACTGAGTAAATTTGTAACTTTGGGCCCAGATCTAAAAAGGGCTTTCACAATATAAAAAGTAACCTTTGGAACTTTCACATACTTTTACTACAGAGACTATCACTGATTGGGAAATTTTTTAATTGTACATGTTTATATCTTATTTGGAATATAATTTTAAGCCATGTTTTGACAAATTTAGAAACTTCTTAGGGAAACAGCTGAATTTTTAAAACAATTTAATGCAAACAATATCAGTAAGTAATATCAACATCTTTCAGAAACTTCTTATAATCATTTTTTAAAAATTAAGACATGTCAGACTGTTCAGAACATGTGTGGGATTTACTTCAAGCCGACAACTTGATACATGTAATACATGTCGATTTACATGTTCAGCAACTGAGAATTCTCAGATTTCTATGACATTTTCAACCAGTAAAAACATTTGTTTTTAAAGCCCAATACCCATATCAGGGTCGATAAAGACTGTTGTGAAACCTGATTAATGAACTTAACTCATCAACCCCTGTGGTCACATCTAGACCCACCCAGATCAATAAATAGTATAGTCTACTGTCATAATTAATGAGTGAACACATTGCATGTAAAATTATTATAAAATTTTTATTCTAAATCATACACCCCTAAATTCTGACAGTGGACTTCACCATTCTTCAAAATGGGCTGGTCCAAATATGACTTCAGAGGTAGATGAGTTAAACACAAGATCAGTTGTAATCAGAGTATTTAAACCACCCACTTGCGTAAACAATTAAACAGATTCTTTTGTGAAAGATAACAAGTTTTGAGATAGCACATTTCAGTGGACAATTTCATAATTAATGTGATGGTCTCTCAAAAACATCACTGAAGGTTCAAAGTCTGTATAATATATGTACATATCAGCAGCTTAATTAAAAAAAACAAAAATGATACAAGACAAGAAAAGCAAGGTTGGACGGTATATTCCACCCCCGGTAAAATAAGGCTCAAGTGGCAAATACTGGCAAATACTGGTCAACTGAACTTTTATAGTTATTAGCAAGCTTAAAATAATTTAAAATGTTAATAAAATAATTTGTAAACTATTCTTCATCAAATGTATTATTATAAAAATGTTCTTTATTCTTTTAAATTATTTGTAGGAATAAAATAATTTAACAATTTATGTTATGATCATGTATACTAAAGTTTAACTTTTTATAAATTCCAACTGGCAAAATATAAGTCAATATAAAAATAAAATTTTAATTAAAATTCATATATTCATATTCTAAATAATTGTACAGGTAAACATTTAACAGGTAAAAAATCTACCTATGCACCTGGTATAATTAATGGTACAAATGTCATAAAATGTTAAAACAACAAGTTTCAAGAAACTGTTTATTCAATGTGGGTTAAGATAGACATGGACAGAAATTAATACAATAAAAACGTCATAAATGATTTCCTGTTGTACCTAAAATTAGAAAGTTGTAGGGTAATAGAAGTGGATAGTGTATGGCTTGAGTTAAAGTATGGTTTCAATCCTTGAATACATTTATAGCAGTATGACAAATTCTGGTCATTTTCATTGTTACTATTGTTTACTGTATCAGTTAAAATAGGTTACCCTTTATCTTAAGCATTAAGTCAATAACCCCTTAGAGATAAAAAAATAATAATAGGGGGGGACAACTTATAAATACCAGACCGGATAATTCAGTTGTCCAGTATTTGCCAGTATTTTCCGGCATTTACTGGTAAATACCGGTATTTACCAGTATTTACCGGTGGAATGGAATTTATGGATAAATGCCGGCATTTTGCCAACCTTGAACACAAGTTGAAGAAAAGTAATAAAGATGATAGTTGATACTGGTATGTGTGAATTGCAGGTCAGCATCAAAGGTCATAATCAGACAGACGGAAATCAATTCATGGACCAGTATGAGTATAAAGCTAAACAATCTGGCCAAAATACAACTTACATCTAGCTCTTGCTTTCTGATCTAAAACTTGACTAAGGATACTGTTTTTCATTTCATCCATCTGTCTTGCTTTCTCCTCTTGTTCTTCTTTGCTGGGCCCACCACCTCGGCCCTATAAAATAGTGGAGTTCATCATTACGCTATCAAACAATTTGAAACATTCTATACATTTTGTACAGTGTATCAGTGTACAGCTTACTTCAGAAACGAGATTTTATAAACATTTGTATAAATTGTCTCTGTAGGTCTATGACAGAAGTTCCATTTCCTCACATTTAAGAAAGTTGTATACCAATTACAACATAAGTGGGGCACCAAATGTGCATGTAGCTGGTGGGGAAAGAATGTGTGGTCAGACAGGGAATCGAACTAGGGACCTTTTGAACATTAGAGGTAGCTGGACGCTTTAACCAAGTGAACTATCTGGGCTGACACCCTCTGCACCATTTCACTCATTCCCCGCTTGACAAGATTTCTAGATCTGGTCCCAGCAATCCACTGAATTCATTATATTGTGATTTATTCAGTTTGACACCAAATAAAGCAGGCAGAGGAAAATTTACAGTCACTCTGGGAATAGAACCTAGGTCCAGGTCCTTCTGAACACTAGCTGGACGCTTTTACCAACTGGATTATCTGGTCCGACACACTCTGCACCACTAAAGTTTGCTATCATTTGGTCTAAATCCAAACCATGACACAATTTTATTTTGAACTGCGCTTTCACATACATAACATGGGAATGCTTTAATCATAGAGAACGCAGCTCAAACAGCTTAAGGCCATTCACAAAGCAAACTTAATGATTAGAAATTACCCAAAATACAATGCTATAGTCTTATTTACTTTTTCCATGTTGATAACGATATACTTAACTCCTGCCCTAGCAAATGTTTTGCATATTAAGTTCATCAACTTCATGGTAACACTGGTACTGCAAATTGTATTTTAAATATTTGACGTCACATTAAACGTAACTGTTATGTCATTTTGTGGGAAAGCCCTGGAAAGGTGTTGCCCTACTGTCCTGAGGTTGGGCATTTTGTTGAATGTTTTTTCATGCATGTATAAAACAAGGAGCTGCGCTCTCATTCAAGGCATTGCTTTATTTCATATTACTACAAATTACATCACAAATGCATGCAGACCCCAAATTGTGAGCGAAACATGAAAGATTAAACTTGACAAAAAGCTAAATTTGATGGAAGGAGGATGGTCGTGACATCTGATATAAACAAGAACGTGTCAACATTTCAACAAGTCAAGTTGTCACAGAATTTCAGCAACCATGTGAATTGTGATGATGTCACATTGTCAGTGATTTTGCCATAGATCATGGATTTGGGTATTGAATTTGATGAGCCATTACCCAAAAACAAAATGTATTTTTATGATGGATAAATCACTTGGCTAACATTAATTTCAATTAAAATTAATTACCCCGTACTGGGACTGAAGCTGGGCCATTCTCTGTGCTCTTAATGCCTCTAAATCGTCGTCAGCCATCCTTGATTTGTATTCTGTTACAAACTTCCGGTTAAATGGGATAGTAACGAAGGAAACCAAATACGGAGATAGAGAAGATGGTTTTTTTTTTAGCCTGGGATCCCGACTCACTGATGCGATTTTTTACAGTTTCAAATAAAAAATTGATATTCTCTTCAACAGAATGTCCTTCAATCCATAATTGTTTTGCATCAAATTAATTGTGGCAATGAAAATATTTTATGTTCTTTGTTTTAATTTCTTTATTACAGGACTTACATTACTGGTAGTGTTTCTTATTTGAACTGAATTTACAGAAATTTTGATAAAGATTCATTCAATTATTGAATATATTCTGTATGGACATTCAAAAGAGAAAATCATTCGGATTTCCCCTCTACTTTACTCCGATCAAGAAGGGAGAATTTAGAATTTAGATAGTATCCAATAACATCCGACATGGCACATGGCAAAGTGAAAGTGTTAGGAAATTTCATTGAAAACTTGAACTGTGTTTTAACACAGATCAGAGGTATTGTTATCTGTGATTATATATCTTCCTGCCTTTCTGTATATCTATATGTCTATCTATCTATCTGTCTATTTATCTCTCAGTCTGTCTATCTTTTGAATCATAGACGTTTCGGTACATGGACTTTTCGGTACAAGAAGAGATGTTTCGGTACAAATAAGGAATTTCCGATATATAATGATGTTATTTATATATTTAAAAAAGAGATTCATTTTAAAATACGGTATTTGACTTTTAATGTAACAGCGAGTATTTTAAAGGAAAAAGTGCATTTATTGATTTAATGGATCTGTTCACAGACACACTGGATGTTGTCTTATAGAATTAAAATCAATATAGATCTAGATCGAATTAATTGCTCAATAACATTTTGATTATTCTTCAACTTATATGTGGCTTAACGACGCAGATCACTAACTTTGAGCAGTTTTTGAGTCATTTTTCCAAGTTTTGATTATGTGTCGTATCTTAGGTACATCGAAGATGTAGATCTGTTCTGGATGTCCCAATCTCGTAAGATCAGGCGTATTTTCCATCTGGAAGCAGAAAAATGCATCTACAGACTTTCAAACTTCAACTTCAAGTGTTTTTAAACTTCAACTTCAAGTGTTTTCTGGAAATGTTTAAAACCTGACCCCATTGCGATCCAACACTTACATGTAGTTTTGTGTACTGTGTAGTGACCAGGAAAGGAGCAGCGAAAAAAATAGGTGTAAAACCTTTAAGATTTTTAAGTAAAAGCCAGAAAATCAATAACAAATTTCCAGAAATGTTTGCGCCCCATTTAGCTCTGCGATGATATTCTACATTTACAACGGCTCAAAGCATGGAAACTTCTTTTTTGATCGAGTCTGGAGAGCTTCAAAATTTCATAACTATCTTTTTTTTTTTTAAAAATTACATTTCCAGTCTCAAATTAATTATTGCTTCACAATTTATCCAACAATTTGAAAAACAAAACATGTTCAATAAGGCTTGAATTATAACAGTCTACTGTCTAGCATAAGTCTGTTACCCTCACCCCTGAACAAATTCTCGATCCGCATCCTCCGCATCAATTGACCTATGAGGTTTTTATTTCAATTATTCCACACCTCCAAGCCAACATTCAATGTTTTCCTTTAATCCAGATGTTTTATTAAAAACAATGATTCTAAAAACAGAATGAAAAATCTTTAAGATTTAATTCTGAGTTTTTAAATTACATTTTTTTCCCATATTATTGGCTCATGCTAGTGTACTTCAAAGACTTTTCAGTACCCATGTAACCCATTCCTAAAGACCATAAAGCAATTACAATACCAACCTGCTTTGATTGGGTGATTTGTATCGTGATTACTGTATATCCCTTGTAATTACTGTTTAATGATAATTGATATTAACAACTTATATTAATATCAAAGATGAAAAGAAATCCTAACTTTTTATAGGTCTACTTACTGACCTTTATTTTTCTAATTTACCATAGGACAAAATGAAAAAATAAAATAATTATGATGATTACAAGTAGATTCTACATTTTTTAAAATATAAACCTGCCAACACAAAAAAACATTTTTGTTTTTCAAATTTAACATTGGAGAAAATAATTAATTACATGTATAATGAATAAAAGTGCATGTTTTTTTACATGTACCGAAACAAACGATATGTACAGAAAAGACCATTTTGTTGTACTGAAACATTGTTTTTGTATGTACCGAAACGTCTTCAAAATATGCACCAAAATGACCATGTACTGAAATCTCCTGATACCTATCTTTTTATCTATCTATGATCTATCTACATGCTACATCAGTACATGTATCTATCCATCCATCCACCCATCCATCTACCTACCAGAGATCTACATTAGGCCCCTAAGGATTTTTTTCACTTGTCCAGTTGGACAAGTAATGTCGAAAAGTAACTTGTCCAAATCACAATTTACAAAGAAAAATTTCATACATGTAGGATTCCACAAAAAAAAATTTTTTTAATATAAAAGTTAAGAAATAATAATTAAAAAAAACCTCTGTTATTCTAAATAAGAGAATATTCATCATACATGTACAATGAAAAATAAAAACAACAACAACGACAGAGATGTTACCGAGGAAAAAAAAAAGAAAAACAAATATGTGTATTCACACATGTACACTACGATAATGTCTAAAACTCTGACACTTTTCAAATTACATGTACACTGTTATAATAAACGAACCCTTGTCATTGGAAGGATCTTTGAGATTGATTGCAGAATGTTTTTTAACCTTCTCAATTTCAACTTGTCTTTCTTTATGTCTTTTTTTGTTTGTTTGCGACTCAGTTTTCAATGTTAGATTATTTATGATTTGTTTTCATCTGACAGTCGTCATAAATAAAAAAATTGTCAAACCCATGATGTTTATGATAACGCATAAATCTGTAGTCAAATCAGGGTCACTGCAGCCTCAAAAGCTATTAATTTCTCATTCTAGCTGACAAGCATTTTTACTTTTTATTGATTATATTTCTGAAGAACTCATGACTCTACATTTGCACCTACTTTATTATGATTTCATTCGAAGTCAACATCTTTCTATGTTTATGCATACAGCATAGGAAGATAAAACTACAACAATGTTTATCTGAGGAATTCAAGCTTACCTTTTGAATTAGGCATTAAATGGATACACATTAATTTAGTTGAAGTTTGAAATAACAAATTATAAATATTGCCGATAATTTTAACTTGTCCTCGTGGATAAGTGCCTAGGAAGATTTACCAGTATTTGTCCAAGCTGATTTTCACTTGGACACAGACAAACGTTAATGTCAAGCCCTGCCCACCCATCCATCCACTTGTCTGTCCATTCACCCATCCATCCATCTATCTTTGTATCTATCTATCTATCTATCTATTTATCTATCTATCTATCTGTCTGTCTGTCTGTCTGTCTGTCTGTCTGTCTGTCTTTCTGAATCCTTATTATATTGATACAAAATTTTGACAGAAGTCTAGATATTGTATACTTACATGTATACATTTAGCTCATGACATCACTGAAGCAGTTGTTTTTTTTTTTTTTTATATTGTAGATGAATCTGTTTCTCGAAAGAGTAATGAAGATAAAAATTTTAATCATCATGACTACTGGGACAAAATGGGTAGGTACATATGTATGTATGCTAGTATGATTGCAGATTATTACTTTTTTTGTCGCCATGACTACTGGGACAAAATGGGTAGGTACATACATGTATGTATGCCAGTATGATTGAAGATTATTAGGTTTTTGTTGCTATGACTTCTTGGACAAAATTGGTACAAATGTAGGTAAACATATATGTTAGTATAATTGCCAATCATCAAGTTTATGTTGCCATGACTATTGGGACAAAATGGTTAGGTTTCATTTTCATTGTATGATAGTATGATTTCAAAGCATTAGAACACTGATTGTACAATGAAGTCTTTAAATGGACTAATATTTTCTCCATCATCTCTTAATCATCTTTTTAAAATGTTTATGTCCTCCAAAGATTCTGTTGGTGTTTGATTAAAACCCTGAATGTCCATTGAAGGATTTACTACCTTAGTCCCTCTTTGTTTTTTGAACCTGTACATTTTTGTATTACACTGTAAACTTATGTATACTAAAGTTTACTTTAAATTGCTGAATTTCATCATTTTTAGTTGTATTTAGAATGCTCCACATACATGTACATATTTACTACATGATTGGATATTCATTATGAATTAACTTTCTAGAATTTTTTTAGGGGCCTCCATGGCCAAGTGGTTACAGCATTGCGCTTTAAATCACAAGGCCTCTCACCTCTGGTTCTAATCCAGCTACGATAATTTCAAATTAAGTGGGAAAGTTTGCCAGTTTTCTTGCGGAAGGTTGGTGGTCTTTACCTGGGTAACTGAGGTTTCTCCTCCACCAATAAAAACTGGACGCCATCATATGACTGAAATATTGTTGAGTATGGCATAAAACAAAAAAACAAAAAAAACAAAAAAAATCTAGACTTTTACTACAGTTTATTAACAATTTATTCAAGGAATGAATTTCGTAAAGTAAAATTGTATGAAACCAGTCATTTTGAATTGCAAATAAGATTTTGTTTCAGTTCATAAGTAACTTGCAGTTAGCATTCAACAATATTTTATTGTATGACATTGATACATGTATGTGTGTACCAGTATGTTTCATGTTTTCCAGGAAAGGTGTTCAAAGCTGTATCCCATGAAGCTACAAAGTTATCAATATCATACTCATCACCGCCCATACCTACACCACAGGTATGCGCCATTTGAATAAAAGAGACTGAAATTCAAATGTTGGATTGCATTTAACTTATATGTAATTAATTTAGCCATAGCTAGTGTTCAGTGACTCAAGTCGTCAGAATAGTGATGAGGAAATCCTATGCCCAACTCTCCTGACCCATTACGTTTTCCTTACGGACAAGTGAATATTTTTAGTTTAATTGTCAGAGGACAATTGCATTATAAAGAAAAAAAATAAATCTAGAGTTCAAAGTTCTATTTAAGTATTTTTGTGTATAAAAAATTTGTTAGTAAATATTGGACAAGTAAAAATCTATTTTGGGCAACCAATGTTTTTGCATTTTCTTGCCTGGAGACAAGTACTCGAAAGTTATATTTCCATACCACTGATGTGCATATATTTTTTTTAATATTATTTGTTTCTTAGGTAATTCTTGCCAGATTAGGTACATGTATATTTACAATGTATATATTTTTGTTTGTTTGTTTATTGTTGTTTAATGTCCCACTCAAGAATATTTCACTCATATGGAGACGTCACCAAATGCCGGTGATGGGCTTCAAATTTTGGCCTATGCTCGGCACTTAAGGCCATTGAGCAGTGAGGGTTCTTTAATGTGTTGACACCTACTTTGACACGGGACCTCAAGTTTTACCGTCTCATCCGAAGGACAGGAAACCAACTTGCTGCCGGCTGGACTCGAACTCATGACCTCACGATCAAGAGATTAGCATGCTACCAACTGTGCCAGTCTGGCTCTACAATGTACATATATGTAGATATAAATAAAAGATATGCAGATTATACTTCTTTGGAAAGCTCAGTCACTCAAGCAACTGATCATGATAAAACCTCTTGTTAATTGGAAATCATATCATAAAAAACTGTTCACATTCAGTATAATGTACCAGTACTTTTTTTTTTAAAGGAAAGTGAATGCTTAGAAGATTCTGCATCAAAAGCTTTGCTGGCAATGGTGTCCATGTTTTACTCTCTTCCTAGGTCACAAGGTCAGTATTTTGATCTTTTTTTCATATTACTGAAAATATATGTAGCCATGACGCTAACATATGATGCACAAAAAAGATTTATATGCTATTGAAATTTAATTTTTTTCAGGTGAAAGATTGCATAAATCAACATTGAGCGCTGTGACTTCCATTTTAAACAACTTGAAAAGTTTGGCAGAATCACTATCGGAGAGTGCCTCAGGGTATGTATACTGTCTCTGATGTATAATATATTCACCATTTCCCATGATGGGGTCAAAATGCTGGATATTGCAGATTGTTTGCCAGCATAGAAATTCATTGAGACCTGGGGCATTTGTGTTTCACAAACACATCTTTTATTTTTGTTTAATGCCATGCTCAGCAATTTTTTAGTTGGATGGTGGCGACCAGTTTTTAATAGTGGAGAAGAAAACCATGTAGAATGTATCCGCAGGGAAGAGACTAACTTTTTAGGATTTTAAGATGAAACTACAAAAGATTTATACTGCAACTGGATATTTATATATAATTATAACTAAAATTTGTAAATAATGATGAAAATTATTACTCATCTAAAGACAAATTTCAGAAATATCAAAAAAAATTTCAGTACCATACTCAACATAATTATCAATTTTTTATGAGAAAATAATAATTTGACTCAATATTTTTGATGTGAATGAAAAAAGAAAATAATGTGTTTTATAATATCAGAATTCTCATCTACATGTTGAAGTGTTACAAGCATATGTATAGTCATAACAGTAAAATAAATGTTAAACTTGACTATTGAGATAGTCTGGTGACTTTGGACCTTGTCTTGTAGTTCACCAGATCAGATGCATTGTACTGGAACAGTGTGGGAAGATGCAGATTTATTTCAGACACTTCCAAAAGGTAAGTGCATATATAGCATGTTGTGGGTCAAAGAATAACATACAACATGTACACTTATCAATTTCAATATTCATGGAGTTATCTCCCTTTTGTAAAATAGCTTTATATTGCCAATATTTTGAATTGACGTCTACTTGAAAATACATAAGATCTAGATTAAAATCTGTAATTAGTGAAAGAAATAATTCTTTTTCTTTTTCTCCTATTTTTATTGGAATCTTTTTAATGTTTCCTGAAACTACGATTTTTGTATTAATTTTCCTTTCTACATATAGATAACAAAGAAGTTTTACTACAAGAAATTGTTCAAAGTTTGTCATTGGTGAAAGATGCTTTGCAGGAAATTGAAGAGGTTTGTGTTTGAGCTTTATACATGTATTATATACGGTTCACCTTGATATACTGCCACCTTTTGTTTTCCTTAATTTTGGCAGCGTAACAGGTTTGGCAATATATTGAGGTTTACAATTTTTGAGGTGTGGTCATTTTCATGTCTTTAATTCCTGTTGTAGATGATATCCTGTTTGCAACCCACTACTGTAAATTCATATATTTTGTCCATTATATCAGTGTTCGCGAAGGTGTCAGGATATTTACCAGACATTCGGTCTGGTAAACAAATGTTCTTTACCAGACCGGACGATAATTTACCAGACTTCAAAATAAGAAATTAGTTAAAAAAAGAAAAGCAAGGCAATTCAAGTGTATGATTATCATTTTACTGCAAATTTAATTCAAACAATATTGCCCAGTGTCAAAAAATCAGCAGAGTAATCATCATTTTCATCATCATCTTTCAGTTTCAGGTCGAAGATTTCATTTAAAGCAAAAACATCATCATCTTCTAATGGTATTTCTGTAGCTGCTGTTGAGTATAGAAATTAAGAATATAAGCAAAAATTTACTGTAGGTTTATCAAGTTATTATGACTTGTAAATTATTCTTGGTTGTTGGAGGAAATTTCATGAAACAAAAATTTAGATAAAATATTTCATGTACCCATAACTTGAATTTATCTCTCCAATAATGTCACTGTCGTAACTCTCTAGTCTATCCGTATTTTCTGCCAAGTTTGGAATATAATGTTGATGTAGGGGATCAACTGGTTGATTTGTTATGTTGGAAATAATGCTCTTCTCCTCATTGAAGGTCAACCAGTGTCTACCTTCTTTCCATTTAGCGCTAAATTTACGTGGTGGTCTTTTTGCTTCATATTTTCTACGACTTTCACTCTTAGATCTATCATTCAGTTTTAGCTTTTTTCCAGGGATAGCCCCCTCAACATATTTCAGTTGAAACATCGTACGTCACATTCAACTAGTTCAAATTCAACGGGTTTTAGAATTATATCAAGCCCGGAAATTGTACTGTATAACAAATTTACAGAAACGGAGACGGCTGATCCCGTATCGGAATGCTGTTGTGGCCGTTTAAAGGCGTGTTGTGCCACGCTGGTGGGGCTACACGCCGATAACACGGCCACAACAGAATCCCCAAAGGGATTACGGAATGCCCAGTGTCACACACTGAGACAGCTATACTAAACTACCAAAGTACAAAAATCGTAATGATTTGCGGATTGTAAACAAAACAAGTCGATAAGTAACACTCACCAATTTATGATGATTATATTCCGGGGCCGATATATCCCAACTATAAAAACTTATCTCATAGTTGTTTATGCTTCAGTAATCCCTCAAACATCACAATTCCTTCTATTTCTAAAGTTATTTAACTCCGTTTAGTTCGCAGTCGGTGGCCATTTCCAAGACTTAAAATCCAATCAAATCGCTTTAGGGCCTACAAATGGTCAGGAGTTCCCGAAGATTACCGAGCGATTTGATTGGTTGTTGAATGCTGCAAATGGCTGCCGACTATGTACAAAACAGAGTTTAAATTATTTAAGAAATAAAGTGAATTATGGTATTTAAAAGGATTATTGAAGTGTAACTGAGGATGAAATAATTATTTTAAGTGTTGGAATATAAAATCTATGTGGATTGGTGAGTGTTATTTTCTTTACATGTTTTGTTTACAATTCACAAATTCTGACGATTTTTGACTCGGGACATTCTAAACAAAACGAAAAAAAAAAAAAAAATGCAGCGTGCGACTGTGATCCGAAAAATTCTTAACCTACATAATGTTCTGAAGTAGCAAAAGTTTTAGTAAAAATTGTATATGTACGAAAAATTACCTTTTGCGCAATTATCTTCTTTTCTTCACTTTTGGCCCGGTTTGAATCAGCAAGCTACGAACGAAACTTTTACCGGACATATAGTCCGGTATGATTCTAATTTTTATCGGACCGAAGCTATTTTTACCTGACATGTCCGACGGTCCGACGAACCTTCGGAAACACTGTTATATAAGTTTTGACAATTTGGCCACCCTATTCAAATGGCCAAAATTAAACTGTCTGAAATATGTACATGTTCAATGGCTGGGAAATCTAGACCTGTTTCTAACATTAACTCAGAAACATTTCTAATGTTAACTTTCATTGTTTTTGTTTGAAATAACTCTTTGACAGGCTGGTAATACAAAGGCTTTAGTTTTATATATCCCATCTACTCATATTTATTTCTTTGATGTGTGATAATTGCTGTGTCAACGACATGTCATGTCAATTTTATTCCAACTTTCACTTTTCCAAGGGCTGATAAATCAAGGTGTCAACTGATATTAAAAGTCAAGAAATTTTTACATTTTGTTTTTATTGAATCAGTATCTTCAGGGGATAATAGACCCATTTTGGGAAACGGTCCTTTACCCTTTCAGTTGGGAAATTTATATTGTAATGGGCTAAATTTAGTAAACAAAATAGGGTCAAATATGGTAATTTTACTAATAAAATAACACTTGATGATACAAAACTTGTGATCTATTTATTTCTATATCAAACTGACAACATGGATTTCATCTGAACAGCAGTTTTTTGTCTATAAATCAAAAGTTAGGTACATGGTGAACATAATTGGGAAAAGTTTTGCTCAGAATTCGGGAAAATATAGCTTTGGATGACCACGTGTATGGTGTTAGCCGAGATATTACATAATATTGTATAGTTATAAAATAAAAAGTTGTGCAGCCAGGTTCTGTCAAAAGCCAAAACAATACATGTACTGTCTATTTTCCAAAAGTAGGAGTGCACACCTAAAATGTTTTCTCTTGTTTTGATTTCATGCTATAATATAACGCTAATATTTTTGTGTTAAAACTACAGAGATGTGCCAAAGTCTCCATACACTATTATGTTTTACTGCATATTTCATATAAAACCACATTTTTTAAAAAAAAATTGTGAAACCATTTTTGATCACATTTCAATAAAATTTCCATCATTAAACAGAGAATGTTTCCAAGTTTCATGACTTATTTGGATGTAATGTTTTTATTTGTAATTTAAAAGATTTGACAATTTAAACAGAAATTAAAAATTAAAAGTTGCAATATTATCTACCCGTAACAAGAGTTTTCATCACAAAAATTAAACTATCTGTTTAGATAAATAAATCTTTTAATTTCTAATTCAGAAAATTAAAATCAGAATATATAATGAAACTGTGTTTTAATTCTTTTGATTAACAGTGAAAATTTTATTGAAAAGCAAAAAGAAATGGCTTGAACCGAATCCCCCCTTTTTTTTGTGGAAAAAATGTGGTTTTATATGAAATACAGTTCACCCCTGATATACTGGCACCTTTTGTTTTTTTAAATTTTGGCAGTTTTAATTATCCCTGCTGTATATCATATTCTTTTCACAACTGAATACCATAAATTTGGATATTTTGTCTATTGTTTAAATTTGGACAATGTGGCCACCCTATTAACCCTTTCATCCATACAGACCGCAATAGACCGGTCTTAAAATATAGGAAAGAATATACCACTCAGAAACTCAGGGGTGAAAGGGTTAAAATGACAAAAAAGGTCACCTCTGTTCTGATTTAATTAAGACTACTATGTTTGTAAACATGTGTCAGTTTATCTTGGTAGAACTATATTTGTACTTTATTCAACCCACAGTGGATCTGTTTGTTACTTACCTGGGCCCGAAGTCACCAAATTTACTCAATACTCAAGCTCAACTTTTATTTCATTATTTTGACTATAAAATTGTTTATAAAACTTTTGGATTTTAGTGATTAGGAAACATATTATTATCTTTAATCATTTACATATAAATTTTTGCGTCACACTTATGATTTTCGTTTAAAAAACGAATAAATACGTTGAGTACGGTACTCAAGATTTGAGTACATACTCAAGCATATTTTTAATATTTCTGAAGTTTTCTTTAAATGGGCAATAATTTTTATCATTACTTACATTTGTATGCCATCAATATACAAACATGTCCAATTACAGAATAAAGTTTGCATGTTTTTACCTTAAAATCGCCAAAAGTTAGTTGAGCTTGAGTACTGAGTAAATTTGGTGACTTCGGGCCCAGGTATTATAAGTTGTACAGTCAAACATGTTATAAGAAGCCTATAAAGTAAAAAATAGCCATGTATGACATGTGGTCTGTTGATACAGGTGTACAAACAGGAAGTAGCAGATATCTATGGAATCAATAGCATAGGTTTGAATTTTAGGGCAGTTTCCGCATAAATTTATCCTTACACAATTTCTTACCGTTCGTTTCTTGAGTTTCCAGTGGGTTATTTACATGTAATTGTATACAGGGGACCACCCCATCTGCCACTGAATTGTCATCTTTCAAGAAAGGTGGTCTCTCAAAAGAGGTTTTATTTAACCTACAGGTGTTATTTAGCCAATTCGTTTTCATAAATTTTATGTGGTCTTAAAGTGGCATAAGCTGTGTTTACCAAAACAAATTATTTCAATTTTTTCTACTTTTTTTACTTGTACTTGATGTACAGTAACAAATGTTAGCTATGCACAGGCATAAAAATCTTATATACATGTATTTTGTGAAAATAAGGTTAGATCAAGTTTGGTATTCATATACAAATAGTAAGGTTGAGTTCATCAGTTGCAAGTGAAAAAGTGCCAAACCTGGGATTCTCAAGCACTTTTCACAATATATATAGGAATTTAAGAATTTCTATGTCTCTGTATATCTCTTTATTGTTATTGTATATCAATATGAGCAGTGAAAAAAGGAAAATAAATTCTTTGAAAAACACAGCTAGTGCCCCTTTAAAAAACAGGTGGTCTATCGTAAGAGTGGTCTTTCAAGACAGGTTCCACTGTATCAACTTCTGCAAAAATGTTAAGTATAAATTGTTAAGTAATATTTGGTATGTTTTCTTTACACAGGCTGTAGAGAGTGGAAATCCGATGGATGACCTTGCTGAAATGTTGGGAGAAGAAATAGAAGATGAAAATGAAAGTTCATGGACAGAAAGTGATAAACTCTTGACTGGTCCATGTTTAGGCTTGGTCAAAACCACTAAATCAGTGCTGAAAAAGACTATGGAATCAGTGAAGAAAAACGGTCAGTGTGATGATGCTAAAAATATCTCCGAGCTGGACAGTTTAGGTGACATCGTGGATAAATTCAGTCCGCATGTTGATGACTTGATTCTATGTTTATACCCACCGATAGACAGAACTGCTGTCCAAGAGCATGTAAGTATATGCTGAAAAAGTTTCCTGCAAAATGTTTGCTTGATTTGTATCTGAAAAATTTTGTGTATGTGTTTTGAAATATTACATTTAAACCCTGTTCAAGATTTCATTTGTACACACATGTAAATATATTTAGGTGACTATAATTACTTATATATGCAATGTGGCTCATGGACATTTTTACACACTTAAGAAAATATACATTGTCAATCTAATTTGCACTGACTTTGGAGATAGTGCAAAAGTAAATTTACTCATGAACAGATTTGCATGCTAGCGCTTAATGTGGCACATAAACACTTCAACACATATTAAAGTTACTGATGTAAGTAATTCTGAAAGTGACAATCTGGTCCCCATTTCTACAGCAGAGAAGTATACCTGACTACATGTCACGTCATTTATAGATTTCCAAAAATATTTTTGACCTCACCGAGTACCATGGTGATCTTGTAGTCTACCTCTAGAGGAATAATGACAACTTGATCCATGCTTTCTTGTACACAAAGTAAAAAAAGCTTCTTTACTTATTGGGAAACCATTTATCCATTGTCAACCACTGACTAATCCTGTTCGTATGTAATAAGAAGACATATGGTGGCTGGTTTAGGACACATAAGTTATTATATTTTATCTCGTTATAATGAGATAATATCTCATTATGACGATATACTATCTCGTTACTACAAGATAATTAAGTCGTTATAATGAGAAAACGTTATCTTGTTATAAGAAGATAACTAAGTTGTTATAATGAGAAATCTATCTTGTTATAACGATAAAATTGTCTCATTATAAATGAGATAACTATCTCCTTATAATGAGATAATTAAATCGTTTTAATGTGAAAACTATTTCGTTATTATCAGAAAATTATTTTGTTAAAATGAGAAAACTAAGCCATGGAAACTGGAGAACTAAGTCATTAAAACAACTCAGTTACATGTATCTCCTTATTATGATGTTATACATTATACGCCTTGTGTCACTGTACTCCACAGTTGAATGTTTGAAGAAAAACATTAAGAATTACAGAATAACCAAGTCATTTTCTTTGTCTAAATAGTCTATGATTTCATTGGAAGTAAAATTAAGATTTTCTGTTTGTTTTTAGCCCACCATCAAGAGATGGTTGGCTATTCATATGGCCCTGCATCCAAGGTCCATCCGTGGTTCGTCCATCCAGAACAATTCTTGTTACCGCTAGTTCTCAGAAAGGACTGAAGGGATCCCCTTGAAATTTGTCATGAAGGTTCCTCATGATGTCTAGTTGTGCATATTACTTTTTCAGAGAGATCGGAATCCAGCATGGCAGACAGGCGGCCATCTTGGATTTTGACCAAAGGATGTTTGTTATTGCTTTTCTCAGAATGGACTGAAGGGATTTCCTTGAAATTAAACATGAAAGTTCTATGTGAGGTCTAGTTGTGCATATGACATTTTCAGAAAGATTGGATTCCAACATGGCTGACAGGCGGCCATCTTGGATTTTGACAATGGAAGTATGTATTTCTCAGAATGTACTGAAGGAATCTTTTTGAAATTGATTATGGAGGTTCCCCCTGATGTGTAGATGTGCATATTACATATCAGGGAGATCAAAATCCAAGATGGACACCTGTCGGCCATGTTGAATTCCATTCTCTCTAAAAATGTAATATGTTCAGTTCAAGTTCAGTTTCACTATAATCTTTTGAAAAAAGTTTTTCACAGAAATATGGACTTAAGTTCAAATTCAATGTTGAGACACAAAATAAGAGAAAAGAAGAGAAAAGAACAGTTTGTCATAGATTAGACATAGAACATTCCATGTTGGATCCGTCTTGGATCTCTTGTTTGTAACAGAGTAAATTCAGCTGAAGCTCTGTCTTACTGTTTAGAGTCTATATACATATGATATATACAGTGAAACCTGTATATAGGGGCCACCCAAGAGACCAAAAAATATTGACCTCTATGTGCAGGTGACCCTTATACACTGGTTCAATTTAGTTGAAGTATGCAGTCAAGGGACTTGAAAAAACTGGCTTTTATAAACAGGTAATCCTTATATAGAGGGTGCTGCTGTAGCAGGTTTTACAGTATACATTACTGATTAGTGTATGGGAAATGAGATCACTAAATATCAGCTCATTGTAACAAACATTTTATTTGATAAATATCCCACACAAATTTTAGTAATTAAAACAATATGAGAGTATTACAATACTAAATAGCTGTATAATGCATTATCTGCTGTGAATTGTCAGCGGTTACATGCTGTGATTTGTCTCACTTGTCAACTAATGTGTATCAAATCATATAAAATTAATCAAAACCTAAATGTGTCCAATTTAACAGATATACATGTGCTTTATTAATACATGAACTGAGGCAGAACAAATGTCAGACCTTTTTCTGTCAGTTTTGAGAAAATGTCATTGGCAACACAATTGGGAATTTTAATGGGAATTTGTGTCAAATTGAGAAAAATTATTTCTGCACGCAAAATCTAAATGTAATGGAATCTTTTTTTTAATGCAATTCCCCTTATAATAATAATCTATTTTTCATTACGGTCGTAGCGTCAACACCAAATTGAAGTTTTCATCTTATGGGAAAAACCACATGTATTTTGTATTGGGAATGGGGCTGAATTTCGGCCCTGTGGAAACTATTTAAAAAAAAAAGACCTGGATGTGTCAGAATTTGCAGATATCATTAGGGTGTTTTAGTATACATGTGTAAATAGATATACAGTGGAATGTTGTTCTGTTGGAATCGGATTACATGTAGTTGAAATTCCAGTAACTGTTATGTCAAAGTTGAATGGCTAGTCCAGATTTTGATGGATAGATAAATACTGTATGTTTATACATGTTATGCAGTAGAACTTTGAGTGAAACTTCAGTGAGTCGAATTTCTCAATGTTTCAATCTATTGATGAAGTCCTGAATAATTTTGTTATATAACGCTACTTATGAACATTCTATAATTCAAATTTTTATGAGTCGAATTTCCCGATGTTTTGAATAAATTTTTGGGCTCATTTCTGTAAAAACAATGAAAATTCCTACATACAATTCAAAGTCAAAATTTACATGTGTACAAAATTGCCCCAAGATAATTCTTCTCCTTCAAATAAACATAAATGTTTTAATTTCACGAAATTTCAGTTAGATTTAACACTAATTATTAATTAGAATGATAGTATATGTCCTAAATGATTACGAAGCAGTCATAAATACCTTATCATGGGTTATGGAACCTCTGAAACTAAAGGACGTATGATTCTCGGTTACCATCCATGGGTCTAATTTCTGATGTTTCGAACTTTTCTTGGTGGTCCTTTCAACTTCGCCTGATTGAAGTTCTACCGTTATCTCAAATTCCTGATATCTTGAAGTAATAGGGTTGGTTCCGTGAATTCTGAGATAACAGAGACTCAATTGTACATGAATTTCATAGAAAAAGTGAGATTATATCGAATGTGACAGTGTGTCAGAATAGTTGGGGTTGGATTTGTCAAGTTTTACTGTATTGTATATATTCTAGATGAAAATATATAGGAGTTATAACACAAATAAAAACCCCTTTTATTAGCTAATTAACAGCAAAATATTATTGAAAATTTATGCATCACACCTGCTAGATATTATAAACATAATACCAAAGTTATAATGCTCAAGACGATCGTTTCTGTCAGTTAGACTTCATCAGTTGAGCTCCAATTTTAAATAGATTTTCTAAAAAGAAAGTGGTATCAGACAAGGCCAAATAATAAATCTAAATGTCCCTCGGGGACTCAAATGGTCCACCAGCAGTGGCAATGACCTAGTTGTTATAAATATTATAAACATAATACCAAAATGCAGTGTACATGAAAATGCATTGTTTTTAATCAATAAATTTTATTATGCTCACTACTGCATGTATTTCTACAATTATATCGGTTCACACTAGAACAATTAAAATACAAGATTAATTCTACATAATCTACATTTATTCTCAGTTAAACATTATTAGAATAGTATTTTCGGGTTTATTGGATTAAATTATGTTTGTCAAGCACATTTGAATATTACCTCCCAAAGGGGCAATGACAAATTATGTCACTTAGAACAGAGGGATTTGTCTTCGGTTTGAGTACATAATGATTTACACGTTTCATGCATGCATTAATTTACTCTTTGATTTCATTTCAAATGAATCAATACACTGTTTATTCGAAATCTTTTTTTATTGAATGAATCACCTAGGGACCCCTGAACGGCCTGATAATTGTTGAAATTACATCATGTAGTAGACATTAATGAATTGAAAACTAAATCAATATGTATGTTTATACTGCTCCTGTATTGTATTTTTTCACTTTTAATGTGATTATGTTTAAATTGGACTTAAGGTCTATATCTTCTTTTCTTGTTTAACAACTTTTTGACAATTTACTTTGAACTCATATCTGCGCTCTCTGTCATAGATTTTTCCATTTGAAAAAAAAAGTTGTTTAGGACTGAGGGAGCAGGGGTCGCCTAAGTTATTTACATCATGAAAGTTTTGAATATTTTCTATTTCTTTTCATAAACTATTTTATATGCAGCATGCAGGCCCTGTAAAAGGCCCCATTCCCATTGAAAAATCTGCTATATTTTTTCCAATTTTGAGCAGAAATTCTTTAATTATTATCACCATATAGCTCACTTTTTGATATGTAAACAGACATAGGAACAAGTTACAACTTAAACAGTTACTGTACCTCTCAATTAAAACCTCCATGTCTTCAGATTAAATACATGTTGTCAGATTAATAAAAAAAAGTTAAAAGAATCACAAGTTTGTATCTCAATTTTTGTCAGTAAAATAACCTTAGTTACTTTTATTATGAAAGTTAGCCAGTTGCGACATAGTTAGAAACTTTGACTTCTATTCCTCAGGGCTTAATCATGGACCAAAACCTAGATACATGTTATATGTTTCTTTTTGTCTTTTGGCGACAAATTCTGAATTTATTCATGAGATGATATTTTCGCAATTTCTAAATCCCATTACGTCATACTACTATTATACTTCATTACGCAATTATTTTGATATTTTTCGTGAACGAGAGCTCTTGTGAAATTATGCGTAAATAAAATTCTCGCAAATAAAACAGGACTTACAATAATGATCGAAAAAGTAGTCTTTCATAAAATTATGTTATACATATACATGATGTACTGGATCTGTGGTTCAAGGTATTTTTTGATAGGATCGAGATGTGGATAGGGCCCTTACAGCAATGAACAAGAATTTTAATTTTTGACTCATTTATTATTTATTTTGTTAATTTATGTATTTCACTCAACATTCATTTGGCTAAAGGTAGATAATTAAACAGTTTTTTTAGTTATATGTTGGCATCCAGTTTTTAATGTTGCAGGTGATATGGCCCGTGATTTTTTGCGATCACAGAATAGGCAATCTGAAATGGTGAACAAGTTTTAAAAGTATTTATCCCATATTATAAGCTGGATAGTCTTACATTTTACATAGGTGAACATCGAAAGATAATATCGGGACTGTCACACCCGGATTCTTCTCAAATGAAAATAAAATCACTTTAATAAAATCTATCGAATTAGGTTTTCATAATGTTTACCATGATTATGTTGTATGTCTTTAGTTTTTATTGAGCCGGCCTGGCTCAGTCGATAGTACTGTCGACTCCTGATCGTGAGGTCGTGAGTTCGAGTCCAGCTGGCGGCAGGTTGGTTTCCTGTCTTTCGGATGAGACCGTAAAAATCCCAGGTCCTGTGTCACAGTAGGTGTCAGCACGTTAAAGAACCCTCACTGCTCAATGGCCATAAGTGCCGAGCATAGGCCAAAATTTGAAGCCCTTCACTGGCATTTGGTGATGTCTCCATATGAGTGAAAGATTCTTGAGTGGGACGTTAAACAAAAATAAACAAACAAACAAACAATGAGTTTTTTATCTTATAAAAACAGTAAAAAATGGAATTCACCAAAATTGAAAACAGAATTGAGACAAATTTGAAACATAGTCACTGACTAGAGGTGAGAGACTTCACGATTTAAAGTGTTATGCTTTGACTAATGGGCCACGTAAACCCAATGTCAGTGTTTGCCGTATTGCACATATGTTAACTCATATACCCCTAAAGACACATTTAGACTGGTGTAAATAATTGATTTACTGATTACAATAATGATCGAAAAAGTAGTCTTTCATAAAATTATGTTATACATATACATGATGTACTGGATCTGTGGTTCAAGGTATTTTTTGATAGGATCGAGATGTGGATAGGGCCCTTACAGCAATGAACAAGAATTTATTTTTGACTCATTTATTATTTATTTTGTTAATTTATGTATTTCACTCAACATTCATTTGGCTAAAGGTAGATAATTAAACAGTTTTTTTTAGTTATATGTTGGCATCCAGTTTTTTAATGTTGCAGGTGATATGGGCCCGTGATTTTTTGCGATCACAGAATAGGCAATCTGAAATGGTGAACAAGTTTTAAAAGTATTTATCCCATATTATAAGCTGGATAGTCTTACATTTTACATAGGTGAACATCGAAAGATAATATCGGGACTGTCACACCCGGATTCTTCTCAAATGAAAATAAAATCACTTTAATAAAATCTATCGAATTAGGTTTTCATAATGTTTACCATGATTATGTTGTATGTCTTTAGTTTTTATTGAGCCGGCCTGGCTCAGTCGATAGTACTGTCGACTCCTGATCGTGAGGTCGTGAGTTCGAGTCCAGCTGGCGGCAGGTTGGTTTCCTGTCTTTCGGATGAGACCGTAAAAACCCCAGGTCCTGTGTCACAGTAGGTGTCAGCACGTTAAAGAACCCTCACTGCTCAATGGCCGTAAGTGCCGAGCATAGGCCAAAATTTGAAGCCCTTCACTGGCATTTGGTGATGTCTCCATATGAGTGAAAAATTCTTGAGTGGGACGTTAAACAAAAATAAACAAACAAACAAACAATGAGTTTTTTATCTTATAAAAACAGTAAAAAATGGAATTCACCAAAATTGAAAACAGAATTGAGACAAATTTGAAACATAGTCACTGACTAGAGGTGAGAGACTTCACGATTTAAAGTGTTATGCTTTGACTAATGGGCCACGTAAACCCAATGTCAGTGTTTGCCGTATTGCACATATGTTAACTCATATACCCCTAAAGACACATTTAGACTGGTGTAAATAATTGATTTACTGATTACAATAATGATCGAAAAAGTAGTCTTTCATAAAATTATGTTATACATATACATGATGTACTGGATCTGTGGTTCAAGGTATTTTTTGATAGGATCGAGATGTGGATAGGGCCCTTACAGCAATGAACAAGAATTTATTTTTGACTCATTTATTATTTATTTTGTTAATTTATGTATTTCACTCAACATTCATTTGGCTAAAGGTAGATAATTAAACAGTTTTTTTAGTTATATGTTGGCATCCAGTTTTTAATGTTGCAGGTGATATGGCCCATGATTTTTTTGCGATCACAGAATAGGCAATCTGAAATGGTGAAAAAGTTTTAAAAGTATTTATCCCATATTATAAGCTGGATAGTCTTACATTTTACATAGGTGAACATCGAAAGATAATATCGGGACTGTCACACCCGGATTCTTCTCAAATGAAAATAAAATCACTTTAATAAAATCTATCGAATTAGGTTTTCATAATGTTTACCATGATTATGTTGTATGTCTTTAGTTTTTATTGAGCCGGCCTGGCTCAGTCGGTAGCACTGTCGACTCCTGGTCGTGAGTTCGAGTCCAGCTGGCGGCAGGTTGGTTTCCTGTCTTTCGGATGAGACAGTAAAAACCCCAGGTCCTGTGTCACAGTAGGTGTCAGCACGTTAAAGAACCCTCACTGCTCAATGGCCGTAAGTGCCGAGCATAGGCCAAATTTTGAAGCCCTTCACTGGCATTTGGTGATGTCTCCATATGAGTGAAAGATTCTTGAGTGGGACGTTAAACAAAAATAAACAAACAAACAAACAATGAGTTTTTTATCTTATAAAAACAGTAAAAAATGGAATTCACCAAAATTGAAAACAGAATTGAGACAAATTTGAAACATAGTCACTGACTAGAGGTGAGAGACTTCACGATTTAAAGTGTTATGCTTTGACTAATGGGCCACGTAAACCCAATGTCAGTGTTTGCCGTATTGCACATATGTTAACTCATATACCCCTAAAGACACATTTAGACTGGTGTAAATAATTGATTTACTGAAGAGTCCATTGTTTTTCAGGGGTGATAACTTATTCAGCCCTAAAGACACATTTGGACTGGTGTTGATTTACTGAAGAATCCATTGTTTTTCAGAGGTTAATGAGTTAACCATTTTGAAGTCCCTGATCAAAACATTCAATGCAATTCAAATGACTTTACTACAACTTACGTTTATCAATATTAAGAGAGTCACTAACTGGTGATAGAAAAGCAAGCCATGTGATAAATTGAATCGAGAATGTAAATATAAGTACTATACAGAAAAAGAAAACAAATATAATATACGAGGAAAACAAGCAAATATAACACACAAAAATAAATAAAAGGAAGGGAGAAACATTTTTTAAAAATCCACAAAAATTCCTGAAAGCAATACAAAACATGTTAAAAGATTATTTTCTGTGTTACTTCGTACTTTTGGTTATTTCAATGTATGTAAAAATGAATTTTTGTTATGCTAAATATTCATTTTTATTTTCTTTTTCAGGCTAAAATTTTGTATGAACAACATAAAACTCAGTTGGAATTTTTGAGGTGAGTCCACCAGCATTGGCAATAACCTAGTGGTTATAAATATTATAAACATAATATATAGTTATATGCTCAAATGATCTTTGTTATAAATTATTCTATAATTTTTTTTTTGTTAGTTCAAATTAGCTCTTGGACCTCTGTGGCTGGCGGTTAGAATATTGCAATAAACCAAGAAATTTTTCGAATTTGTGTCAGTGCAGGTTTGAGCACTGCTGGAACCTTAGCTGATTTTGTAAGAATGTTTGCCAGTTTACTTGCAGAAAGCTGTTGGTCTTTTCCTGGGAATAATTGTAACCAGGCTCGCTCCTTCACCACTGAAAATTGGCTGCCACTATATAATTGAAAAATTGTTGAGTGTGGCATAAACACCCAAAAAAAAACTAGCTGTGTATCTTAATTATGTAATAGGCTAGCATCATACTTTTTACTTTCATTTCTGCTCACAAATTATACAAGCCAGCATCTTTGTATACACGTAATTTAAAAGTAAATCTTGTTTTTGATGCCAGTATACTACACAATTTTTTGCCAAACTTTACACTTGACATTATTGATTTGTCAGCTTTGTAATTAGCATGACATTCCGCTATTTTAATGATGAATAGCTATATCACGTCACTTACATTATTTGCTAATTTTGATGTTTTCTGTTACCATTCAAAGCATATAAACCTTACGCCTTAAATTGGATGGGATCTAAAGAAATCATTTTCTTTCAAGTTCTTAACATTTACATTAACATTTCTCTTATTTTACCTTCCCTTCGAGAAAGTTTTCCAGTTTATTTGGTCGTCTTTTCCTATGTACATTTTAACCAGGGCCCGAAGTCACCAAATTTACTCAATACTGAAGCTCAACTTTTATTTCATTATTTTGACTATAAAATTGTTTATAAAACTTCTGGATGTTAGTGATTAGGAAACATATTATTATTTTTAAGCATTTACATATAAATTTTTGCATCACACTTATGAGTTTCGAATAAATACATTGAGTACGGTACTCAAGATTTGAGTACGTACTCAAACATTTTTTTAATATATCTGAAGTTTTCTTCAAATGGGCAATACTTTTTATCATTACTTACAATTGTATGCCATCAGTATACAAACATGTCCAATTACAGAATATAGTTTGCATGTTTTTACCTTAAATTAGCTAAAAGTTAGTTGAGCTTGAGTACTGAGTAAATTTGGTGACTTCGGGCTCAGGTCATCTTCTCTATCATTTAAGGCATACAAGTTGTTGAAATGGATTTTTTGTTTGTATTAAAACTTTGAAATATTGGATGTTTTATACAAATAAAATGTTTTTAAAAATTCTTGGGTTAAAAAAACTTGTTGAATTTGTGAAAAACAATTGAATGTGAATAATGGGCGAGTAAACAATTGTATTCTTCCATGGATGGCAACTTTGGTCTAGTCATGGGTATTCTCTAAATAAAAATGACAGCTTTTATGCTTTCAAACACTGGTCGCCACCCGAAAAATGGAAAATTTTTGCATGTGGCTTAAAACATCAATCAATCATATTAACTTTGGTGCCAATATAGTATGTAACCAAAACCCAATACTTTGATCGGCATTTGATTTCCAAGTTTCTGTGTGGTGTACCAGTATATTTACTTCTCCATGACACATGACCTCACTTCCGTTTGTCCATATGCACTCAATTCCACTTATAACGAAGTAAAGAAAAACAGGATTTTGCCATTTGGATTAATATAGAATAATGTAAAAAAAAAAATGCATAGGGAATATATACATATCCTCATTATATCCGGTATCTCGTTATGCAAGGTATCGTAATGTGTACAGTTGACTGTATATATTTATTCATTTGTTGTTATTGTTTTGTAGAATTCACTTTTGATTACAATTAATTTTGATTACTGTTTTTCATTCTGATACAAGGCGACCTCTATACCTAGAAGACTCTGGGTTGGCTAATTGTCTAGATATTCTGAAGTTGTCACATTATCCTTAATCCTGCTCTAGTTAGTACAGACTTAACAACACTTTTAATGGGTTTTACCTGTCAGAAAATCACAATAATTACAATGTGTTGTATTATAGTGACAAGCAAGATATTCGTTAAGAAGTTAATGTCTTGTATAAAACCTGAGAACACCAGGGAACCTGGAAATGATGTTTTAATCGGATTCATAAAATAATATGATCACAAAATTGGGATTGTCAAAGCTTTTAATGGCGAGAAATGAATCATTTTCAGACATTGATTTAAAAAAAAAGTCCTATTTTAATCATCAAGTAATTACATATCAATGTTACCAGTGAAATACAAAATGGCATCACTATTGAGATATCGATTGCTTTGCAGATATAACTTAGATTGAACTGATTGTTTTAATAGTTTTAAATGTTATGTAAGTTTACAATGCATTATTCAGACACACACACACACACACACACACACACACACACACACACACACACACACATATATATATATATATATATATATATATATATATATATATATATATATATATATGAGATTGAAAATCTGAGGGCTTTCTGACAGATGTCAAAAGCTTTACTGATTCTTATCTTAGCCATACGTTTTTAAGTGAAGGCTCCTAGGAGCCTGCTGTCTTAAAAATCCATTGGTTTACAATTTTGTAATTGTAGAGGATGATTTTTAATTTTTAATTATATATTTTGCAGACATTCACACTTAACAACAGAGGATGATCAAAAGTGGGTGGAATTTTTACAGAAAGCAAATCAACATAACTATGACAAAGTTCTACAGTCTATCAATTCTGTCACGTAAATTCTTTTGATTTTCAATAAAAAAAGGATTTAAAATCACATTCATTTTCTGTTATTTTTCAGTTCTAGACAAGCATATATACTGGTCGAGGACCAGAGACTGGCTATGGTGTGATTTCATCTTTAGTATGTATCATGACAATATGTTTTTCTTTCTGTTTGAAACAAATGTTCAACAGCTGATGATTGATCTAAAAAAATCTCACAAAATCATGATCTTTATATCATGTAATAGCCAGGTCCTTGTCCTAGCAGGATACTGTTCCACTACTGGAAATTTTTTCTTGCTTTTTAGCCCACCATCAACAGATGGTGGGCTATTCAAATCGCCCTGCATCCGTGGTCCATCATCCGTTGTCCTTCCCTAAATAATTCTTGTTATCTCTATTTCACAGAAAGTACTGAAGGAATCTTTATGATATTTGACATGTAGGTTCTCCTTAAGGTTTAGTTGTGCAGTGTACATTTTCATGCAGGTAGGATCACAAAATGGCTGCCAGGCGGTCATCTTGGATTTTGACAATTAAAGTTTGTTACCACTTTCTCAGAAAGTACATAAGGGATCTTTATGAAATTAGACATATAGGTTCTCCATGAGGTTTAGTTGTGCAGTGTACATTTTCAGGCGGGTCAGATCACAAAATGGCTGCCAAGCGGCCATCTTGGATTTTGACAATTAAAGTTTGTTATCGATATTTCTCAGAAAGTACAGAAGGGATCTTTAATAAATTTAATATATAGATTCTCCTTGAGGTCTAGTTTTGCACTGTACATTTTCAGGTGGGTCGGATCACAAAGTGGCTGCCAGACAGCCATCTCGGATATTGACAATTAAAGTTTGTTATCTCAATTTCTCAGAAAGTACTGAAGGGATCTTTATTAATTTTGACATATAGGTTCTCCTTGAGGTTTAGTTGTGCAGTGTACATTTTCAGATGGGTCGGATTACAAAATGGCTGCCAGGCGGCCATCTTAGATTTTGACAATTAAAGTTTGTTATCGCTATTTCTCAGAAAGTTCTGAAGGGATCTTTATGAAATGTGACATATAGGTTCTCTTAGAGGTCCAGTTGTGTACTTTATATTTTCAGGTGGGTCGATCACAAAATGGCTGCCAGACGGCAATCTTTGATTATGAAAATTAAAATTTGTTATTGTTATTTCTCAGAAAGTACTGAAAGGATCTTTATGAAATTTGACGTAGGTTCTCCTTGTGGTCTAGTTATGGAGTGTACATTTTCAGACGGGTCAGATCATAAATTGGCTGCCAGGCGGATTTTGACTATTAAAGTTTATTATGTATTTCTTGGAAACCATTTACATGTCCATCCCTAAGCCATGTTTATTCGTGTTTGTTATTGGTAGACACATTCATTAGTGTATGATTATTGGTGTCCTGCCACACCCCATCCTTAAACCATATATATTATTGGTTGTTATGCGGAGACCCATTTAGTTGTGCACATAGGGGTCCTACCCCACCCCCGAAAAATTCATTTTTGAGCCACAAAATAAGGGAATAGAACAGTCATAGTTCAAATGAAGAACATTCGATGGTGGGCGCCAAGATTCCGCTGGGATCTCTTGTTTTGATCCTAATGTCTGTAAAATATTTGAATAGACAGGTGCAGTCGTCCGCATTATTGTGTGAAATGTGATTAAAAATTAATATTCTTTGTATTACATCTGGCCTCCCTGGAGCTGATTTCGAGAGAAATATTTCTAGTATTCTTTTATTTCATGTATATTGTTATCGCTGCTATCGAACATTGTCCTACACTGACGCCATAGAGCAGAACAGTTTCAGCGATGTGAAAAACACCATTTAACAAACATTTTAGATTTAGAATATATAATGAACAATGTACAGTTAGGTATATTACGGCTATAGAAAAGTATAGAATACAAACAACATAATAAAAAATGTGATGATATAAAACGCATGCTTATCCTAAATCTATTTGTAAGAAAACAAATAAATTAGACTGACGCTTCGCATGCAGTAGCTTAAACTATAGTGTTTTGTTATTATAGTGTTTTGTTAGCATGTACTGGTGCCCGACCAGTAATTGGCTAAGAATAGTAGTCGGCTATTGTGTAATTTCGTCCTCTGTATGTACCACGACAATAGTGTTTCCTTCTGTTTTAGTAAAATGTCCAACAGCAGATGATTGATCTGAAAAAATCTCAAAACATCGTGTTCTATGATATAGCTGAAACCATGTAATAGCCGACTACTGGTCCTCTAACAGTACAGATGGACGAGTTCCTTTGCAGATGTCGGTTACTTCTATAATGATAACATTAGAAAGTTCATAGTCTAAAAACTTCGGCTTATTCTTAAATCTGATTGGCTTAGTAGGCCAAGTTGGGAATATTTTCAGACTTGGGTAAATTCTGAAGTGTTTGGATGCCAGACCCTAAACCCTACGTCAACTAATTAACTCGATACTCGAGTTCGATTTTATCTTATTATTTTGACTGAATCCTCAAGTGAGCTATAGTCTTCACTCATTATCCGTCGTCTGTCGTTAACTTTGCAAAATATTAGACTTCTACTCTGAAACCTCTGAAGAGAAATTGACAAAAATTTACAGGAAGTAAGTCCTCAAGAATCTCTACCTTGTTTGTGTTTTTTTTGCTGGATGGACTGAGGGTGATACAAACTAGGAAAAATGGTGCCCCTTTTTGAAAATCTTCTCCAGTATCACTGTATGTATTGAAAAATGGATTGTGTCTGAGTGATCTACATGGTGGCATGATAAAAGTTTTTTTTTTTAATAAAATCGGAAAATAAATTTGACGCGTTTTTTGAGGTCTTTTCGGACTTTGTCATTTTCAATCATTTTTGTATGATTTCTTTGATTATCTCCCTTTATATTTACTTTAATGCATTCATGTATTTTACATGTAATTAATTAAAGAAAGAAATTTTGTAAGACTTTGGCGAAAAATTGATTTATTTAAGTTTTAATGAATTATAAAAGTCTTAAGAAGTCTAAAAATGGAGCGGGCCTGGCACTTTTTCACATTACCAGCTTGATTTTGAAAACCGCTCGAGGGATTTTGATTAATCTTTACAGGAAGCAAGTTGCTAAGGCCCTCTACAAAGTTTGTGTTTTTCGACCGGATGGTCTGAGGGGTGGGGCCAGGATGGGCAAAACAGATACTCCTCTTTGAAAATCTTCTCCAGAACCAGTGTCATTTTCATTAATATTTGTATGATTGCTTTGATTATTTTCCCTTGTATTCTATATGATGCATTCATTTTATGTATTGTACATGTATATAGGTGAAGAAATGTTTCTGTGAAAGAATTTTGCCGAGATGGAATTTAGATTTTTAATGAAATTTGAAAACTGGAGAGTATGGGGAGCACGGGGGGACATTTTTACATTATCAGCGTATATTTCAGAACCACTAAACGGATTTTGATGAAACTTTACAGGAAGGAAGTATTCAAGGTTCTCTACCATGTCTGAATGTTGGCCGGATGTGTCGAGGGGTTGATCCAAGATGGGTCAAAATTGGTCCTAGAGGGTACCCCTCTTTGAAAATCTCCTCTAGAACCACTGCGAGAATTGAAAAATGTTTGGTTTTTTTGCCAGATCAACTAAAATATTCTTCTTGGAGCTTCTTTCCGTATATATAGATGGTTCTCAGGTGAGCCCACTTGGGCCACCTGTTTGTAAATCGCTTGAATGTGACTGAATAAGAAACACATTGTTACATTTTATTGTTTGTTTGTTTGTTTATTGTTGTTTAACGACTCAAGAATATTTCACTCATATGGAGACGTCACAAATGCCGGTGAAGGGCTTCAAATTTTGGCCTATGCTCGGCACTTACGGCCATTGAGCAGTGAGGGTTCTTTAACGTGCCGACACCTACTGTGACACGGGACCTCCAGTTTTTACTGTCTCATCCGAAAGACAGGAAACCAACCTGTCGCCGGCGGGACTCGAACTCACGACCTCACGATCCAGAGTCGAGCACGCTACCGACTGAGCCAAGCCGGCTCTGTTACATTTTATAATTCACATTCAAAATTTGTGGTGATATTTCGATTTTCCCATAAAATGAATAAACACCTTTGGTACGGTACTCAAACTCTGAGTATATTCTCAAACACTTTTGTAAAATGGAGGTATCCTTTCAACGAGCAAAAAATATTTACAGTTGTATGCTGTCCGTTTACAAAATATGTGCAGTTGCATCGTAAATATTGCATGTTCTTATCGTAAATCATGGAAAGGGTTTTGAGTTTTGAATAAATTTGGCGACTTTAATTTTCCCTGTCGTCTTGCGTCATCTATCGTCCGTTTGATCTTTTATGCAGTTTCGACTTCTCGGGAACCAATGGGCCAATTCTAACTTATCATTGCAGAAACGCCGAAGTACGCGACAGGTACCAAAACTTGACACATCTTTAAAAATCTAATTTATCAATGATAAGTTGTCTTTCAAATCAGGTATACATGATTGCTTAGTTAAAATCTTCACACTCGCCAAAGAAAATCGAAATCTGTTTATAAATATGTGACAAAGGCCATTTCAGATGACGGTAGTTTATACAAATATGCTATTACGATAAATAGTAGGCCACACTCATATTAATGACTTAAACCTAGTTTTTCTCAATTACAATTAATTTTCTCTTTAATACAAATTGATAAAGAAAAGATTAGATATATTTCATTCAATAGATGTATTAAATTGGTTGTAGCAACATTAGGTTAGCCTGTCCTGGATACTAAAGAAAAGCTAGGTGTAACTGTGCCAATATCACAAAAAATAGCAAAACTTAGTTGTTGTCCAGAAACACCTAGTCTAACCAATAAGAACGCACAACACATATGCAAACGTTGATCTATGCTGATCGAGATCGACATTGATTACCTAAATGCTAATAAAGAAATGAACATATAACGTTTCCATTTCTACTCATTTCGGTTTATTATACAAAGAGGATGTTTAGTGTTGTGTCAAATGGCGTCTCGACTTTCTTCGAGCGAGCTAAACCTGGTTTAACTGCACCCAAATCAGATTCATAAGTTTAACTTAGTTTTCAGTTAAATCTATTTTTTATACAGTTAATTCAAATTCACACACACGCAATTTAAAACAGTTTTCTTGAAAGTACTAGCGTTTGCTTGACAACATCTAGGTTTGATTTGGAAATACTAGGGTTAACTTGAGAAAGAGAAGGTTTAATGTATGAAGGTGATTATCTAAATATATTTGTGACAAATTTGAAATGTCAAACACCAAGGTCACATGCACCTATGTAAACAAAAATTATTATATCTGATACATTTTATTCATCTTTTTTCCAAGAATTAGTAGACCAATTTCAACCATACATGAAAGGAAATACCATTTTAAAAAAAGATTTTTGAAACATGTTTATTTCTTGAACATTCAATATACAATTATTTGAAAGAAGAAAGAGAACCTAAATCCGTCGACGGAAAACAGTATGCTCATTTGTAGAATAGCCAATATGCAATCATTTAAAAGAAAAAGAGAATACAAAATCCGTTAACGTAATCTTTAGCCCAGTTTGTTTAATTAAATTCTAGAGTCAATATACCTCATTACTCTCCCTTTTGTGTAATTGATAATGAAATATACATTAAGGCGATGCTTTCAACTGTAAATGAGAGTAACAGGATGTTTTTTTATCAATATGGAGAACTAAAATGGAAAATAATTGACTAAATTTATCATTATTTGTACCGCTAGAACAATATTTCATCTAAGAATGACGCAAGGTGACTTGTAATAGAAGAAACTTGGTGATATACATGGAAAAATGAACCTTGTTTATAGACCTTGGCAAGAAATATATTCTCACTTATCTATTGAATTTGTTATCATTTAACAAAAAGTATGAAGACATAATGAGGAAGGATGGTTTAACGTAAATGATAAAAACACATTTAGATAAGTTACAAAAGCATATTGTTTTCAAATGATGAATTTGAATAGACATTTTCTGATATACTCACAAATTACTGGAAGGAATAAAAAATATTATAAACATAATACCAAAGTTATAATGTATTTTATTCTGAAGATGAAAATTTAAGTAGAAAGTAAACTAAAATTGTGTAGTTTCTATTGAGAAAATCTGGATTTGTTATTTACGTCAAGGCGCCTTCGTGGTCGAAGGTTAGAACATCGCGCTTTGAACAATGAAGTCTCTCACTTCTGATAAGTGCAAGTTTGAGCCTGCTGGAACCTAAGCCGAGTTTTGTGAGATAGATTGCCGGTGTAAAGACGAATAATGACCCCCGTCGAATAATGACCGGGGGGTCATTATTCTACGTAGAAAAATGACCCCCCGGTCATTATTCGACGTTTTAGGGGGTCATTATTCGACCGTAGAATAAGTGGCACCAGCCCCAAAAATTGCAAACCCCTCGTGAAAAATATTGACCCCCATAGAATAATGACCCCCCTATAAACCGACTTGATTTCTCGATAAATGTTATTAATATGTACTCTTTTTTATATATGTACGATGTGGTGTTCTGAAAGTTCGTAGATATGGCGCATGTTGACGCTTATACTTCAGATAATACTAGTATGCATTTTTTTTGTTTGCGATTATTTTCAACCAACTCATTTGTTAATTCTGATTCATAAAATTTAAAAAAACTAATGACCTTCGAAACCCGGATACCACTACCACTTCATTTTTGTGACTTATCGGATGTTATAACATTTATAAGTCTATTGTGTATTTTAGACCCATACACGTCCATGGACAAGCCGTTCCGAGTCTTTACATCTACAGGAGCACTTGGTCATACCGGATTCTGATTTACGCCCAGGAGCGCTAAGTCAAACAAATTTTCCTTAAAGTATGCAGATTATCCTCCGGAGATGTTCATAAAATGACAATTGAGTTTGCACGCGTGGTGTGGAAAAAGAGAACTCTTTCGTCGGTCAAGAAATAAATGGGCTTTCCATTAAGACAGGAGTAAAAAAAAAAAACTTTTTCCACACTCCAGGACATTTTAGAACTCCAAGAGGATAATATGCTTAATTAAGGGATAATTTGCATAACTAATTACGCTCCCCTGTAAATTTACGTCATTATTATCGTCACTGAGGAAGTTTTAACGGTCGATACGGGGATCTTACAACACAATATGAAGTCCCCCTCTCCCGAATGTTAAATGACATTCTGGGGCATGACAATAAACAGTAAAAACCCTGAATCAATCAGACATTACACCTAATCATGACCTTACCGAAAATGACATTTTTACCAATTCAGAGAGGTTTCCATAGAACATTTGCGACGGTGTGTGCCTAGCCGACAGGGGACGCTCACTCCCTTCCGGACACCTGGTCCTATATCTTTGGGATTAGCAGTTCCCTCAGATGGAAACCACAATCACCGAACTTGACATCATCAAATTTGACAATATCACCGAACTTGACATCACCGAATTTGACAGGTTTCAACTGAATATGTGCGACGGGTGTGGCTAGCCAGCAGGGGGCGCTGATTCCTCCGGGACACCTAGTCCCGTCCCATTTGGGACTTGCATATGTTCTACTTGTAAGCCGAACCATTGGACATGCATTTTCTATCATAATGGTAACACTTGAATTGTGTGTCCAGTCACATCAACCATTCAATATGCCGTTCAAAACTGTTTTCGAAGTCAATTCAAACTTGACAGCCATGATCCCTGGCGTTGCGTCGATTTTCGTCATAAAATTCCTTGCACTGTGCATAATTCTAATGTAAAATTAAAACGTCTAGACAAATGAAACAAACGCGCTCTTTGTATATATTTTTGGCTACGCGGCCTATATTAAGCAAAAGAGGATATTATTAAATTAAGAAGATAGCACTGAAGCCATTATTACAATAGTAGCAGCATTGATGTATATTAAACATACATGTAATTGCAAAATCGTGTTATCCTCTTTCTGTTGATAAAGGCCGCGTGACCGAAATTTGCAAAGAGAGTGTTTGTTTTATTTATTCAACTTGAGTTTGTACCGTTTCAAATGACACCAGGGTCAATGACCCTATGCACTTCATGCTAACTAGCTTTTCGGATTTGTGTTGCCATCGGGGCATAGAGATAGATTGCCGGTTTACTTGTAACAGGCTGGTGGTTTCTTCCAGGGTTCTCTCCTCCACCATTAAAATCTGGCCGTCATCATATAGCTGAAAATTGTTGAGTATGGCGAAAAACACTATTAAAAACAAATATTACCGTCAAAATAATAGTAAGTAAAACCCTAGAAATAAAAACCGGAATTAATGATGTCGAAATTGAGTAATGCCTGCAACAAGCTACACGAGGGATATTATGACCGCCATCTTTTCTGCCGTTTTCTTCAAATGCTATATGTAATATGCAAAAGTGTGTCTTTTACCGCATTACCATTTGAAAGCTACCAGTTATTTGCGTTGTTTTCTTTTGTTTCAATTTTGTTTTGTGACCAGCTATTTTTATACGCCCGTCAATCACGAGATGTATTATTGTATACTGGGTTTTCAGTCCGTACACGTCTCGCAGTAACTAAAGTTTGCTTAGACGAATCCTTACGTAATTTTTCACACTGTTTGGCTCCATGGAGACACACATATAGCTGTAGTGTGACTTGAATGATGACTGATACAAATGCAATGACGCTTTATTTGACACGGCACATCAACTTTATGTTTCATTTCGTATGCTTGAGACCACTTCTCATGGTCTAATGTAGAACGTTCGACAAGCAAGAGGAAGTCCCGGGTTCGATTCCAGGTACCGGGTCATACAAAATAAATGGTAGTGATTGTTCCTTCGTCAGGCTCTCTACTGAGGTCCCGTGTCATGGCAGACGTGACACGTAAAATACTTCCACTGTATTGGCACCCTTCTATGACACACGTCAAAGCTTTTAGCACTTCCTTTATAAGCATGATGAAATATCCATATAAGTGAATATTTGTTTGTGGGATTTTTTCACAGCACTTAAATAAAAACAAACAACAAAACAAACATAGGCTTGACGAATAACTGTCACTTGCTGTCAAAATTGAATTATAATTGAAATAAACTATCATAGTGTGGATCCTTGCTGTATATTTGCTTTTATGTTTAAAATGACAAAATTGTTATGAGAGGAATGTTGAAATGAAGTTTAGAAAAACAATCCCTAACACCATATCTGTTGATTTCTGTTGACTTATGTTGAATGATATTTGTATTTGCATAATTAACATCGGCTGCGAAGCAATCCCTGTCGATGGTCTGGCAGCAAAATAGATCTATTTGAAAACTTCAAACGAAATTAAGAAACACTGTATTACATGTAGTATTATTCACTGATTTGCATACAGAAATTATCAGATAAATAATGGAAACAGAAGCGTGTTGAATGTATAAATATCAAATATCTAATTTGAAACTTTGAACAATAATTGTTCGGGCATGATAATTCCATGCCTTTAGACGCACAAAATCAGATGAACATAATGGTCTCGTAAATATTGATAGTCTTTCATATTGGCTATCGTCAAGCTGCAGTTTGACCATATTCATGCTAAGCCGAATGTTATAATACTGTCTGATGTAAAAATAAATGTTAATCACAACTTTATACAATTAAACGTAATAGATAGTGCTGTATTTCATTGATCTGCCCCCGGTCCATAATTTGTATATATAGCACCGAATTATTTGCACAATTTACTGTCAAATCTATTTTACCGTTATCATAAAAGTATGGCATCCGGACAAACCAATTAGATCGATATCTGTCGAATTGACACAGTTAATGTTTTGAATTTACTTTGATGTACATATTTTATTTTTAATCATGATGCACACGTATTTAAATATCATAAGAGACTAACGAGGGAAATAAATCAACGCGTGCGTAAGTCTCATATTAGTTAAGGTTCCGGAAATGGATTACTACTTAATTTTGACCACCTACTAGGACGGTAATAGAAGAAATAGATACTATAGAAGAGCAAAAGTTGACTAAAACATCAATCAATCAAGCTATCTGTGTAACGAGGAGTTATGATTTATCAAATTATCAATACAGTCGCCATTGACACAGTTGGTTAATATAATTGTTATACACATGCAGTATTTCTGATTTTTAGGAAGATTTTTCAAACTTTTAACATTACATCAGTAGGATTCAGTTGCATAGTACAATTTAGTATTAAGTTAGTTTAACATTGATAAACTTCAAGTTAAATTTAACAACGTATTGTGCAACCTGGACCCGAAACCATAAACAAGGAAAATTCTGAGACAAATTTTATTCTCAAAAACTAAGAATTTACTCACTATAAAAGACTTTAGAATTTTCTCAACTGAGGTAAGATTGCCAGGATGTCCCAATTCACTTAACTTTGTTGTTTAAACATTATTCTTACTATAATCTATGATTAATTATTAAATAACCGACCAATAAGTATAAAACGCATTGAAAATTAAATAAGCAGCACGTTTTGTGGAATAAAAAGGGGAATAGATATAAACCTTTTTAAAAACATTAAAACGTCTTGTAAAATGCCAATACATGAGTCAATAATTTATACATATGATATGTATTATGTATATAATAAACGGTAATCAAGATAAAGTAAATTAGTGTAAGTACATTAGATAAGATAAATGACTCGCAACATACACAGGGGCACATGTACCGGACAAAATTTACACCGTCCCTATTGTTAATGTAAACAAACGTCGTATGACCAAAACAAGACAACAGAGAAAGAAGTGTTGGTCTCCTAAACTCCTAAACCTATTTCGCTCAAAATAACACATTGTTTTCGGAAGCCAAAGGATTAAACATGTCCCGAAATACTCTAGGGCGACAATGACAATGACATTAGCGTTTTTCTATCCCGAGGGGAACATAGGGGCGGCCATTTACGCTGTTCAGAATTACTTAAGTCAGCTACAGACTATACTTAAGTATTTTATAACTTGAGAAAGAAATTGTAAATTCTCAAGATTTGAGTAAAATCTTGGAGTTCAGTAAAAATTTTGTCTGAGAACAGAGGCCCTTGGTCCGAGACCATAAACAAGGAAAATTTTGAGACAAATTTTGTTCTCAAAAGTTAAGAATTTACTCATCTGAGTAAAAAACTCGCGGATCATAAAGCGACTTTAGAATTTTCTTAACTCTTACCATAATCTATGATTAATTATTCAATAACCAAGCAAGGGGAATAAAATGAAGTAGGCAGCACTTTTTGTGGCATAAAAGGGGAATATATATATATTGTACCGATGTCGGGCCGATATCTACCGATGTTTGGCCGATATTGGCTTTTTACCTTATAGTGAAACCAGGCCGATATTGGGTAACAATCGAATACTGCTATTGATATAAGGTCATTATTATTATTTCTTTTGTTCCTTCTGTATGCTTCTTGGCTGAAACATCATATTTCTAACCAAAATATTTTCCTCTGATTTTGCCTGGGTAAAACGTACTAGAAAACAAATACCTTGTCATGTTTTACGATTGTGCCGCCGTGTCCAGTGGAGTTGTTCAGTTCATGATCATATGTGTCAAGAATGATAAAGCCGATAATGCGATGGGACTAGTTAAAAATGGGCCGAGATCACCCGATATACCCGGCACGTGGACAAAAACAAATGTTTTGAAACGACTGAAAACACTAATTGTACCTGATTTAGTTAAGAAGTGATGAATATGTACAAAAATAAATGCAAAGGGTAATAAGAATAGAATGTATATTAACTTTGTTTATTGGACGCTGTAATATTCGTAAAAATTTACCGAAAGTTAATTTGCAGTGCCCAAAGTAATGGCGGACAAACAATAACTGGTATTACGGGTTACGTTTGGAAAGATTGTTGCAATATCACACATGCATTTGTTATTCTAACCACCAGACGGTCTCTTTGAGATATATATGAAATAAAATATTACATAAAATGGGCATGTAACATTTTTCACCTACGACAGCTCATATTTCTTTAAACAGATTATCTTTCATAAATTTTCAGGTTGCAGGGATAAAATTCGACCTTCCGGTAATTTTTTATGTTAAGATGGAACAAAACTTCAATGACCGAAAAAGCTTAATTAGACATTTTTTTCCTTATTGGTTTATGCAGAAACGCAATAGCTAAAATTTCACCGTAACATCTTGCGTCTTGTTTGTTTATTGTTGTTTGACGTCCCACTCAAGAATGTTTCACTCATATCGAGACGTCACCAAATGCCGGTGAATCGTTTCAAATTTTGGCCTTTGTTTTAGTTGACACTAAACTTTACTGATCAGTGACACTCGGTTATGGGAAAAAAGCTACTGATCTTTCAAGAAAAATAATACAACCAAATCTATAGAGATTTTTTATTAACTCATCGACTAAATCAAATATGGTAGATAGATTAAAAGGAATGCTTACTCCTCCGAGTCACCTGATCTCGCCTCTGTATATTCCAGAGACCCACGTTTGTCTACAGTTCAACGTATTCATATATTGTGTTTGACACTAACTAACGGTTTACACTGGAATCTGCACTTTTTATATTGTTACAATACATCAACTTGCATACGGTAGTATGTGAGAGAGTACCTTTCATCGATATATAATACTAAATCGGGACATCATAAAGTGACCTTACATAAAATACTCGGTCGTCAGGAGCATTTCAGTACGTCTATACATTTTTATCGAGAGATTTTTTAAAATAAAAATACTCAAAGCACTTTATGTGTTGCACAGCCCAAAGGCATATTCTACATGCTGTAAACTACTCAATATCCCGTGTGATGATGGATAGTGTTCCCTTTTCTAATTGTGCATTTAATTTTTGAAACACGACTTTTGCATATCAATCTGTAACATTTGTTTTCTTACCCTGAGCAGGATTACAATCATTCAAACAAAGATTCTGATTCAATTGTATTTGAGTAACGTTTGTTTTTCAGGTAATCATTTTAAATAAATTGAATTGGGAAGATGATCAAAATAAGCACTATGCTATTAACCGGTTATTTGGTAATATCTATCTTATTAATGTGTCTCGCTACTGTGGGATCTACATCTGGTTCTTTTCTGTTTTCACCCGACTGGAGATTTTCTGCCACGTGCAATGACGATACAGATATAAAACAACTAAACAAAGAAGAACTGAAACTCTACATTCAAGCCAAAGATAGACTCTTCTTTGCCTTTTTGGGTAAGTGAAAATGCAAAACTATTACGTGTATATTTAAGTGTATTGTAAATATCAAAGGTCCTTAATATTCCCGTTTTCAGTATAATGATGAAAGCTTACTCTGTCCTGTCTTGATTTTGCTATTTAGTTTTTTCTTCTTCTTCACCAGTACAAATTGTAATCTCGGTCTTGTTATGGCGTTTATCAATTGGAAGTAGCTTTTTTGTCTCTTTACATCTTAGGGCGGAACTAAAAGCAAATTAAATATTGTATTAAGATATGCATAGCTTGTTTATGGGAGTATTGTATTGTTATAAGCGCAAGTTCGCCTAGAGCTGCAACAGTCTCCTTTCAGGTGCAGTATTTGGAAAATATGTGGTATTTCACATCTCGTCCAATATTCAATCAAATGACAGATTCTGTTTAAGAAAATTAAATCAAATGTGTCCTTTTGTTATAAATTAAAAATGACTGTACTGATTCTTAATTTATTACAAATTAAAATTTAGTAATGGACAATAGAAAAATGGATATTGCTACCTTCATCATATTGAAACCATGTATGTAAAATTCCAATGTCAATGATAATTGAACCTGAACAATCAAATTCCACATAGTTACGCACACGTTCTGTAAAATTCGTCTCTCTACGTTGACTTCAAACATTAAAAAAAAACAAATATGCAGGGTGACGACAGATGTTTTGTGGCTTCAACATTTTTTTTTTTTGCGTGAAATAAATTTTGGTCTGTACAGTAAATGCTTTGCTTTGGTCGGACCAAATTAAAAGGAAGTACCACATGTAATTTTCTCTTGTGGAAATAAAAGAAAACAATCAATGTTGACTTATATTCACACAAGACCGAGACATAATACATATCTGATTTAACAAAATTTATCAAAATTTACGGAAGTTCAGACATGTTGCTCGTAGAAATAACAATGTCGTTATAACGACATATGTATTTTCTTGAAAACCTAGCTATAATGTCGCCATAATAATACACCAAACTATCCTGTTAAAAGACTTGTGTTCTCCAGTAATGGGGCGCAGTTTTTGTGTCTTCAGTTCCACTTTTTCAATTCAGCGTCCGTTAGTTTGTTATATTGACAAAATACTTTATTATAACGACATAGTGCCTTGTTGTAACGAAATAATTTTATATTATCAAAACGACATAACATCTATTATATAATTCATACCACGCTTTAACAAAATGTTAGTATCTCTTTTTTAGATATTCACACAAATCTTGTTTAAACAAGATAAAACATGTATGTCGACATCACAAGAAAAATCATGATTACAATATTCATTCTTTTTTATTTGGGCACGACTCGGCTTCAAAAAAAAATTCCTATTGATATATATTTATACGTACTTCTAGATCACTGAGTATGTATTGACAAAATGATCTATACTCCCACGTAACTATGTTCGCAGCATCATCTAAATATGATAGTAGATATTGATCTCATGATACGCCAATGTTGTAAACTGTCGATAACATGTCAAATATTGAAGTTAAGAACAATTACAAAATCGTTTAAAAAAGTTATTGAAGTAATCACATGTTAGAAATCAGTATGTGGTAAAGAGACTCTATCAAATTATCAAAATTTCCGAAACCTGTTAAAGGACAGTGTTGATTTTCATTCAGTGACACGTATAACTGAAAATAAATCTTCTACGAATTGTATTTTACAAATGAATTATTCTTAAGATGCTTCGAGAGCCATCGTGGCTCTGTGGTAGAGTGCTCGATTCGCAACTGGAGAGTCGCAGATTCGAGCCCCGGCGGAAGCGGCTGAATGTTCCTGTCCTTCTGATGAAACAGTAAAAACCGAGGTCCCGTGTCACAATAGGTGTCGGCATTAAAGAACCATTACCGCTCAATGGCCGTAAGTGCCGAGCATACGCCAAATTTTGAAGCCCTTCACCGGCATTTGGTCACGCTTCCATATGAGTGAATACTCTTGAGTGGGACGTTAAGCAACAATACAACAACAAAAACGACCCAATGAACTACCACCAACGTTAAAGCATTATTGCTTCCTTTGTTCCAAAGAGATAATTTATATACAGATACATTGCTGTAAAAGTATAGATGTATAAATATTACCTATCGGACATGTATATATCCAATATATAAATATATTTCGCTGTCACATCACCCCTTTCCTTAACAGGTCTATGATAACAGTAAGCCCTTTCCCGATCATTCTGTAGCAGGTTGAACCAAAAGACCTGAATTTGCTAATGCATTTAGACCAATTAGGATTAAATATTTACATTCGGTCTGGAAAATTTCTATTTGATTTGGTTAAAGTTGAATGTTTACTAGACTGTATGTTTAACGCCCTGGCGCGTTCTGGATAAAAAGAAGAGAAGCATTGGATGTGACGTGTTCTTAAACAGTTGTAGTATTGAGTACATCTATGACATGTCAAATCAGATTATTGAGTCCAACATAAATTTTCTCAGTCAAATAAAGTTTTTCTCAAGAAAACTAGGGTTTATTCATAATATTTAGCGATTTTGATGAATTTTTATCTCGATTTCTCAGTTAACCTAGTATTTCTCCAATTTAATTTGATTTAAATGAAGAAATATTCGATCTCAATGAGAAAAACTATTATTTTTTTCCTTCAAAACACCCATTTATGGCTGAATTAAACACAAATACATTAAAACCTGCTTTAGCGATAACCTGTGTATAAAGACCCCTGGTCACAAAGACTTTTCTGCTCAATAGTACTATTTAGGTACAAATCAACGACGACCTCTTTATAAAAAACCGATTTGTGGTATCCTAAGGTCTTTATATACAAGTTTCACTGTAGTCGACAAGACAAATACAAGTATATGTGATACTGATTTAACATATGCCATAAAGACATTACTGTTATGAATAAAATTGTCAGCATATACTTATAATCATGACTGTGTATTTTACCTACAGAGAAGATAATTGGTAAATGCATTCAAATGTTGACTTTTATTTGCAATGCCAATGATTGTTTGAGAATGAGGTAATCTGAATTTGCCAATTTGCAAATACTGAAAATTGACAAACATATTGTAGGAAGAACAGAGAAAATGTGCGCGCATGTCATACATTAAATTTGTAATTTATAAACGATATAAACTATACTTATTACCATGCAAAAACATGCACGTGCATGCATGCACCCAATGACAGCTGAGTGTACAAAACTTGCAAAATATTTGCAGGTGTTTGAATGTGAACAATCTAGAACATTGTTCAATGCATATAGTTTACATCGGATATTGTGTGCAAATATAGAGAACGTATTTCACTGCATTGTTTGTTTGTCTGTAATAAATTGTAAATTTATTGTAATTGTAAAATTGATTCAAATCTGTCGAATTATAGTTTTCCACCGTGAAAAAGCCGGTTTATTTGCTGAAAGCCGGTTTTGTCATCTCGGGTACATTGTAACAAGGTTCTCTCTCCCACCATTAAAATGGCCGCCGTAATGTAACTGAAAAATTGTTGAATGTGGCGTAAAACACTAAATCTAAAAATAAAATTAAGTAGAATCTGCCCACTTAGCTATCGGTATTTCTGTGTTCTAATCCACCTATTTATTTCTCTGTTTGTCTCATTATACAGCTGTGTATACAATATACTGTACGTGTTCATAAATTTCCTATAATAAAAAGAAAACAACCATGCTTATGTAACAAAAAATAGAGAAATAAAAAGCTTCATTAATTAATAAAATGAACAAAAAAAATTGTTTTGACGGAACAGACATTGTACGTAGCGGCAGATTTTAATTATTAATTAATATCATTAGATGTCATTTTATCTTCACCTCCAATCATCAAGTAAACACACCATATCACCGTGGGATGTTGATTTTTCGATTTTACAACCCTCATCCCATCACAACAGATGCAATTGACAATTACAGATCACTTATCCCAAGAGTAAAATAAATATTGCTAGAATAATGTTGATGATATTAAGTTTTTAAAATGATGGATTTTAATTGCATTTAAGTGAATAAAGTGTGTGATCGAATCCTTGTGATATATAAGCTGCTCAAAGTGCCGCATGATTGAATGCAAACAAATGGGAAATATGAAGTTGCGCTAGTAGGTTAAATTAATATATAGAACACTAAATTTTCTTGCCAGTTGTTCTTGTTTTTGCCTACGGGCATAGCATCATGTATGTCACGCCATAATCACATGAATGAGTTAAACCTAGTTTTTCTCAGTTAGACCTAAATGTATTTTTTCTCCAGTTAAATGTAGTATATCTCAGTAGCCCACTTTGACCGGAAAAAACTAAGTTTAAGGTTTTTGGCGCAGTTAATCTTTGTTTTTCTCAGTTAAACGTAGTTTTTCTCCAGTTAATTTGGGTTACGAGAAAAACGACGATTAACTAGAGAAAAACTAGGTTTAACTAAAGAAAAACTAGGTTTAACTAAAAAAAATAGGTTTAACTCATTATAATTGTGATTTTGGCGTGCTTTACCAGTTACACCTAATTTTTCTTAGTTAAACCTTGTTTTTACCATTCAAACCTTGTTTTTCTCAGTAACCACATAAGCTGGAATAATATTAGGTTTAACTGAGAAAAAACTAAGTTTAACTGCGCCAATATCACGAAAAATGAGTTAAACCTAGTTTTTCTCTAGAAAAACCTAGTTTAAATGAGAAAAACAAAAACTAGGTTTAATTGCGGCAAAATCACATGAGTATTTAAGGCAGTTAAACCTATATTTTCTCAGTTAAAAATAGTTTTTCTCCAGTTAATATGAGTTACCAGAAAAACTAAGATTAACTTGAGAAAAAGGAGGTTTAACTTATACCACAATTAACCAGAGAAAATTATGTTTAACTGAGATAAATAGAGATTAAGCAACGAATGTTAGTTGGTTATCATGTTTATCTAACACGAGTTAGTCAATTTTAAAAATTTGAAAAGGCATTAGGTTTACCGAGTGTCTTTTCAAATTTGAAAATTAACTTAATGTTGAATCTGTTTCTACTATAACTGAAAAGCGCTGATTGGTAGTATGGGTTATTAGCCTATATCACGTCTAGACACTATCGCATTTGAACTCTCATGATCTCGTCGAACTTTTACATTACTTCAATCTCTTCATTCATCTTACCGTTGGCGATGACGTCTTTAGTGTTTGGGACGTCACTTAAACAGCCCTGTTGGTTATTTGTAAATGTTTACCATCTGGTGACAGTGACACTATATAACCATGATTATAAGAAAATTGTCGTTGATCATCTTATGAATGCCAACTGCGTTTCGGGAACACTTGTCAGACAATCAGCGTCAGTCGGTAGTCGGTACCAGCATCTATCCTTTTAAATAGTGAATTTAAACTTCACTCTGTCAATTCAACACCAGAATTCTTCACTAATTCGTCCTTTAACGACTGTGTCTTTAACTTTCATACGTCTGAGTAACCAATGTGCACTGTACTGATGCAGAGTCCTTTGAACATTCGTTATTGCGCATTGTCACTTGCGTAAACAGTCCGCGGACAAAATAAAAGTTGGACAAATTATATTAATTGTCAGTATTAATTTCAATTTTACATGTTCGCCTAAATTCATGTTGTTGATTTAAAATCAATAAATGTTTATCTATAGAATGTAATTTTTTACATTTTTTCCGGGGACTATTTGATTGTAGGCCTAATCAATGAATAGCTGTTTAATCCTCTAGGAATTGTATGTACATGAACGCTTGAGCGGGAAATTTGAATTGCAATTATTAAACGGAAAAAGAAAAATGGGATAAGTAAAAGTAAGGTTTGAACTGCTGTCAGTTGGCATTCATTGGCTTATGAACAAAGGCAAATTCATCATTATGATCAATCCTTAAATGTTAATTAACTGCAGTTTCGTTATTACCACCGCTTAAGAGTGGTATAACAACACAAGTTATCGCTCTCTCTCTCTCTCTTTCTGTTTCTCTCTCTCTGTGTGTCTCTGTCTTTCTCTCTGTCTGTCTGTCTCTGTCTCTGTCTCTGTCTCTCTCTCTCTCTCTCTCTCTCTCTCTCTCTCTCTCTCTCTCTGGAAACAAAAACCAAAGTCTGGAAAAAAGACTTATATGCATAATATACTATTACATTTGGATTATATATGTAATCTCTTAGTGAGCTTAATTTATGTAAATGGGGACCTCCATGACCGTGTCGGTGGGTTCAAATTTCACTAGAACGTGAACTTTTTTTATTTAGAAAGTTTGCCAATATACCTGCAAATGACCGGTGGTCTCTTCCCTGGTACATTGTAACTGGGTTCTCGCCTCCACAGTAAAAAAACACTGACCATCAAAATGTAACTAAAATTGTTAAACGTGGCGTAAAACCACATTCAAACCTCAAAATTTAAAGAGGATTCATATCTTATTCCTCGAATCTAACATTTACTAATATTGACATAATTTTGTACTTAAAGATTTATATATTGGTGATGAACGCTACTCGAGGTCTGGAGGAGCAAAGGTAGAATATGACTTGTTGGGTAAAGATGTTCGACAAAGTAGAAAACATTCGGTGATATTTGATGCACAGAACAGCCAAATCAAAAGCACGTACATTCGAAGTGGAAAATTTGGAAATGCAGAAGCTAATTTCAGGAAGCTGAAAAAGATAGAACCAAAACTGGTATGATTTTATCAAGTCTTGAATTCATATTGTACTTTAAATACGCATAGAACTTTGCGTCAATTAATTTCTGTGACTAGCAAAATAAGATCAAATAATTACAGTACAATATATTTTTGCCTTTTTGTAAAAATATAACTTTGATATATATGCGGAACCCGGATATTTTGAAATTGAAAGAGTTAAAATGACGAGGTTATAATGGTAATAAAGAAATATAAGCGGACAATGAAAATACTTTCAACATAATGGGGTTTTTATATATCATGTTTCTTGTCAGGATCCGAAATTCAAAAGCATTGAAAATGTAGCAGTATTGGGAGATTTTAACGTAGCATTAGAAGAGAATAATTCAGGAGGCTCTCTAACATTTGAACTAAAAACACACACAGATGCGGTTCCAATTCTACGGATAATCCGTTATCGTTCCAGAAGATGGTCAAAGGAGTCTGGTTTGTACAGGGATAGTGATGATAACGACAGAAACTCCTTTAGACGAGGAAAACAACGTCAATTTATTTTAGGGAAAAATAAGAAAAAGCTAATTTCTATAACGAAGCCAACCGATGATGACAAAAGTATGCGATTATTTGGTAATAGACGAATTCGGTATAGGATGAAAATGAAGAAAGCTCGAATGGGTAGAATAGATAAGTAAACAAAATCTATGAAATCTAGCTGTAGACTTGACAACTTGCTAAATATATATTGCAATCAATAAAGATATGTATTATTGTACATGATCTGTTAGTTTATATATGTTTGCACGTACATTAAGTAAAGATAAACATTGATCGAGGACGAAGATATATTTTTTTAAATATATTTTGTATGTTTGCGAGTCAATGAGCAAATCGTTGTTGCTCGATTTAAAGTAAATCACCGTTCTATAAACACTTAAATCAAATATATTTGCACTGGATCCTTATGATTTTTGCAGTATCACTAACGTTTTTAAAATGTTTAATCAAAATGCAACATACAAAGATTTATTGACCAAAAAATATATCATACTTAGAATTCAGAATACAAGACAAAACACGTACCATTTATCTCCTCTTAATCCTTCTCGCCACTTCTGTTCGTTTGTTTGCTGAATGGTCTTTAACATCACACACTATAACAAAACAATGGAAATCAATCTGACTCATTATCAGAGGAGAAAACCCGATTATAATGAATCCAGTTAAGGAGCACTTGCTACCCGAAAAAAACCGACATTCTTACTCATAAAATTGAGGGTACTCCTAAAAATTCGGAGATATTTGCCTACACCGTCCCGCTAAATTTGCTGTAAAAGTTAAGGGTTAAAAATATGAAGACTATCATGAATAAATCAGATTGACGTTCAACTAACAGCCCTTTTATACGTACACTCAAATATTTTCGTCATTTTTATTTCGTGATATTCCACTGCGATGCGATATCACCATTACACTCAAAAGGTGCCATCTGCAGAACCTGCAGCAACTTTTCGTGGTTTTAAATGCAATCCTCAGTTGCGTAAAATGGGTTTTACGTATTTTATATCTAGCCCAAGTTTAGGATCTAACAGAGGGATTTCTGATATAGAATTGTTGGTTTCTTTTTTTTATTGCTTTTTACATTTTGTCAAGCTGGGTCTCCGTGGTCGAGTGGTTGGAGCATCGGGCTTTTAATCATAAAGTCTCTCACTTCCTGTCAGCGCAGGTTCGAGTCCCGCTGGAACCTAAGCTGAATTTTGTAAGAATGTTTGCCAGTTTACTTGCGGAAGACCGGTGGTCTCTTCCCGGATACACTGTAACCGGGTTCTCTCCTCCACCATTAAAACTAGCCGCAACCGTATAACTGAAAAATCGTTGAGTGTGGCTTAAAATACCATTGTAAATTCTAAATTCTAACATTTTGTCAAGAATATTTCATTTATATGTAGATGACACCAGTTTACGATGAAGTGTCACACATTTTGACTTGTGCTATTGAATGCCGCCAAAGCAATGAAGGTTCTTTTAACTTCAGTTTTAATTCCCATTCAGAAGACAGGTGATTTTTACTTAGTATTCTGAGCGCTTGGAAGAAGGAAGAAACGTTACCATTTTAAAAACCCATTGATACGACCCGCTACCGGGATCATGGTTTGAAGTTGTGTCAATCGAATACACTTATGTAGAAACGTAACACAAGTAAGCAAAACTCGCCGGATCGTAGATGAAATCAGTGTTACTGATAAGCTATCCTTTCACAGTCAAATCAATAATTCCTGTCTCCAGACTGTCTGCGTATATTCAACAGCACTTTGTCAAATTTATCTACAACATCAATGAATAAGTTTACTTTTTAGAAGCTAATAAAACAATATTCTTCAAAATGTTTACAATTTGACAGAGGGATAGAATTTAAATCAATATTAGTTTAAATTTAACTAATTTTAAAAGAGATTGTACAATATAATGTTGCAAATATGACATTTATCTCTTCAATAGACTATTATATATACAAAGTAAAAATGAAGAAGTGCAAATTGATAATCGAAACTCAAGTCCATTAGAACACAACAAATTAGCTGTGTAAATGGTCTCAACAATCGCGAATCCCAAATGGGACCGGACATGTGTCCGAAGGGAGTCAGCTAGCACTCGTCGCAATTGTCCTACGGTAGTTCGATGAAAAGGTCAAATTCGATGAAAAGGTTAAGTTCGGTGAAAGTATGATTTGCGAAAGGAAGTCACTCTCTGTGGTCGTACTCCAGAATACCATCTAACATTCCTGAGAGGATGACTTCATATTGTTTAACAAGATCCCCGTTATCGACCATAAAATCATGTAACGACGATTACAAGCGTTCAACAATGTAACCTTGTGTAAGTAGTTTATTGGCGAGTCGTTTCGCAATATGTCGAAAGTTCGTGATATGGAAATTGAAATCGTCGCGATTGTCATAAAGGTAGGTGTGAAGTTGACCGTCCTTCCCAATCGACAGGAGTAAATCTAGGTCAGAAGCAAATGTGTTGCACTCTGTCGCCTCACTGATCTCAAGCTCAACAGGATACATCTGGTCATTGTAATTCTGAATTATTTACAGACAGGACGTCGTAGATATACCTGTAGGTAAAATTGAACCGAGATGCTAACTGTTTATTACCTTTGTAAAACGGAGACTATACAAATTCCGCTTCATATGAATACAAAAAGATGTCAACCAAGAGAGGTGCACAATTGTTACCCATTGGAATACTGTCAATTTGTTGGAAAACTTTTCCCTAAAAAAACCAAGAAGATGTTGTCTACTATAAACCCCAGCATTTCGATGGTATCGTCTTCAGTGTACTTATTATTGGAATCAGAGTTTTCCTTCACAAAAATGACATTACCTAACACTAAACATTTATATCTGCGATTTAGATTTTTGTATACAAAGGAGTTATGTACAATAGATGCTAATCTGTTTTTGATGCGGAATTAGTGTGTAAAGCGTAGAAAAATCAAAAGACTTGATGCTTGTAATATGTTTGAAATTTGGAGACTTTAAATGATCCAACAATTCTTTTGAATTATTTAGGATCCACATCTGACTGACTCCGCTTCTTGAGTAGGCCGTTGTACAGTACTTATGAAGACCTCGTTTAATATGTGTAAGACGTTTGGTGAGTAAAATAGAAAAAGGCTTAGTGGAACACTTAGCTGACCCCGCAATGAATCGGTGTTTATAGGGATTTTTGTGTATCCTTTGGAAGTCAATAAATGTATGGCAATTCAACCTCCGGGTCACTTGTCGGTAAAGGAAAATAAAAGGAATATTTTGCGCTGCCGTTATTACTACTACTACTACTTCTAGTTCTGAATGGCTGAAAGCCATACGATGGTTGATAAAATCTCGTATTCGAATACTTAAAGGGACTATGAAAACACGTTTTCCCTCTGTATTCAATGATCCAGAAGTAGTAACTGAACTGGATAGATTATATGACCAATATGTACTGGTACCAACAGACAAAGCCTCAAATAATAAAGTTTTTATTTGTTTAATACGAATTCTGGAAATCCTACATACACACGTAGCTCACTTTCAAAGGATGAGATCCTTCAAAATCACGTGTCCTTTTACGCTCATTTGATATACCTACAACGGATACCGATTTCGAACTACCACATTTATATTGGATACCTAAACTTCAAAAAACCCCATATAAGCAAAGATACATAGCAGGATCCAGCAAATGTTCTACCAAACCTTTATCTTTACTCCTTTCCAAGATATTGACAGCCGTTAAGGAGAATCTTCAACAATACTGTACAGTTTCTTATACCAGAAGCGGTGTAAATCAGATGTGGATACTTAAAAATTCTAAACAGCTTTTAGAAAATTTGAAGGCACACAATTTTTTCTCGAATTCACAGTATCAAAACCTTTGACTTCTCTACTCTTTACACTACTATTCCACATAAAAAATTAAAAGAAAGACTTTTCAGCATCATAGACAACTGTTTTTTTCACTAAAGGTGGTACCCGAAAATTTAAATATCTAGTGATTGGCTATCAGGATACTTATTTCGTCAAACACCACTCTGATTCTACACATAAATATACTGAAGTTGATATAAAAACATGCTGGAATTTCTAATAGACAATATATTTGTAATGGTCTTTCAACAAACTGTCGGCATTCTTATGGGAACCAATTGTGCTCCTTTATTGGCCGATCTGTTCCTTTATTCATACGAAGCAGACTTCATTCAGAAACTGCTGAATCAAAAGAAGAAAAAGTTAGCGGTGTCCTTAAATTTGACATTTAGATATATCGACGACGTTTTGTCAATTAATAATGACAATATCCATACATATGTCAATGCGATATATCCCAGCGAACTAGAAATTAATAATACAACAGAATCAAGCACACACGCTTCATACCTAGACATTTTACTTAATATAAACACAGACGGGAAATTAGCAACTAAGCTATACGACAAACGCGACGATTTCGGCTTTCCCGTCCTAAATTTTCCACATTTGAGTAGTAATATCCCTCAGTCACCCGCATATGGAGTTTATATTTCACAAATGATCCGATATGCCAGGACGTGTACAACATATGACGATTTCATATACAGAAGTTAACTACTCATTGACAAATTATTGACACAGGGATATCGAAAACCGCGTTTAATGTCAACGTTCCGCAAATTTTACGATCGGTATAATAGTCTTGTTTGCGACTACTCTGTTTCACTAAGTGAAATGTTGAGTTGCCTTTTCGTTGGCGTTTGTTGAGACGTCTGTACCAATTGTGACGAGGATAAACTCCTCACGTGTTTCATTGCACTTGACTGTGGACTCACGGCGGGTGTGACCGGTCGACAGGGGTTGCTTACTCCCCCATGGCACCTGATCCCACCTCTTGGTTTCCAGAGGTCCGTGTTTGTCCATTTTTACTGGATTTGCATCATAATTACTTCTACAACTATTACCATTCTAATTTCTACACCACTGCCACCATTTCTGCTACTTACATACCGAAAGTGACATTACACTAGTCGCCAGCAGTTTTGTATAAAATGAAATACATTAGCAGCTATTAACACACGCGCACACAGGCACCCAGATAATTGTTCATTCAATTAATAAATGTGTTTACACTCACCCCAGTCCCTATGTCACTATCGGTTTGACAAATAGACGTGAAAGAATGTTATGACAAAATCTATTTACCTTTATTCAACGGATACCTCAGAATATGGATATTTTACATTTGTTCGGCTATTGTCCGATCAACATTTACTAAATAACTATAGCTAGCAATTGAAAACTAATTATTCTATACAATTACACATGAATTATTAATGATAATGTGTAGGATTTGTCTTTTTTATATTATTATTTCATTTCCTCTGATAAATCCGGTTTCCATGAATCGGAAGAGTAGTGTGATGTAATACGAGTTGAAGTGATTAAGTCTGGATATGTTAGGCCCTGGAAACAAATCAAATCCACATATTTTAAAAAGCAATTTCACCTATAACATTGTAAATATTTACATCTGATTACGCAAATACAGGAAATGAGATTTTATAATCAACTGAAGGTTTCTCTATATCTAAATTAGAAACTGGTCGTTTTGTAGCGGTTGAACGAAGTATTTACTCTATATTTTAGAATTGCAAGTGTTTTATCAACTTAATTTGAAATTCACACAATGAGACTTGTGGAGCTAAGGCAATATACAAAGTATCTTAATTTTACAGCGACTAGTCATTCGATAATATTGCCAGGTCATTTTATTGGTCCTCCACGAATATTATAAACATCATTACAAACAAAGTTATAGTTTAGTCAAAAGGGTTAAAATCATGCTCAAGATAATCGCTCTGTCTGTAAGACTACCTCATTTGAGCTCGAATGAAAATAGCTGTAGAGCTCGGAAAATGAATTTGTTATCATACTTGTACATAGCCAAATAATAACCCTAAATGTATTCCGAATTCTGTCTAAGAGTAACAACTGTCTAAGATGACTATCTTTGGTTTAAAAGAAAGTAGAATTTAAATGATGCTTCTCATTCGTAATATAAAAGAATCGGCTGGTACCGAAATACCAGATAGTGGGTTTATGTATGCCCTCGGGGACTCGGACAGCCCACAAGCAGTGGCAACGACCCAGTGGCTGCCAATAGTGTAAACATAATAACCAAGTTATAATTGTGCAAAACAGACCAAAACAAATGCTCAAGTGACCGATTCTCTCACTAAGACTTCATTCGTTCAACTCGAATTTAAATAGTTGTAGAACTAAGTTTGTGGGTTTATGGTCGATACAATACATGTATAGCTGTGTTAGAATGGATGAACATGGATAAATGAATGAGTAAATGATTTAATTTACGTTGTTATATAAGACAGAGTTAATATTTATGTGACGTCATTAGTTTATCTGTTTGCTTTAATTCAAGATTTGCTCAAATTCTGAACACTGATATTAAAATCTGTTAACTACGCATATGGCTTATCCAAGTCGAAAGTATGAAATTATAGGATTTGTAATACTCTATAAAGTAATGTTGACGGTCAAAAGTACGAAAAAAGAAATATTTATTTATTTAAGAGTGTTTAGTCCAAGCATTCTATAAAAAATCGTAAATAATTTTATGACATTTTATATAAATTTATTAAGTTCAATAGACTGAATTTGTTATACAAGTATTTACAAGTCAAAACAAGATTACAATTGGATAATCGGAACTCCAAGCCCATTAGAATACGACAAGTTAGATATACAGATGGTTACAACACGAAGAACAATTGCGAACTCCAAATGGGATGGGACAAGGTGTCTGGAAGGAGTAAACGCCCTTATTAGCATACCAAATCCGTCGCCAATGTTACAAGGAAACCTCTTCAGTTCGGTGAAAAGGTCAAGTTCGGTGAAGATGTCATTAGTTAATTTAAGATCTGATAGACGAAAGGGAGTCACTGCATATTTATATGTCTATCCTATGCGATAGAAGGGTACTTTCTATGGAAGGAATACAGAGCATCAAGAGAAAAGTAACGTGTACGGGCTGGTAATCATAATGTCATATTGAAAACACCCCTAACCAATCTGAATTCAGCGCCCGTCAGCACGCAATCGGACACTTATTATTCAAAACATATTGATGCAATAATAGGCTAAAATTCTTTTTTTAATAATTGATAACACTCTTTTTTCCTGAACAAAATGATTATTGATAAACCATCATTATATGAATAATACATATGGTTTAGTAATACTATACCGTACAATTAGAATTTAATGTATTGATATTTTTATGAAAATAACCTAGTCACGATAATTATTAGTTATAATGATATACATTGTTCTCTCATAGAGACTCTCAAAATGTCATTTATGTTTACGAATAATGCATTACAGTGATTTAAAATTTGCATCCCTATTAAAGACGCACTGGGTGATTTACGATTATACCGTCGAAAACACATTATGAGTTCCCTATATAGAACATACGGCGGAACCTCGGTTTTAATACCATCTAACTGACTGAGTCAAAGCGGTCTGATTAGTGAAATGGTATTTTAAGTGAGGTTCTGCACTTATAAGATGCTTATCAAGAGACTGAATAATTATGGTCTGAAATGCAAGATGGTCTACTAAGCGAGATGGTTTTTAGGTGAGGTTCCACTGTATACAACCAATACAGTATTTTGTAAGTCATTGTAAGTTCCCTATTCAAACTATATACAGTGGAACTTGTTTATAAAGACTCCCTTAGGCACAAAGCAAAACCAGTCTTGGTCGCTAAAGCAGGTTTTACTGCACCAACCATGCAGTAAATTGTCGACTTGTAGGCATCTGGTTTTATTTGTTTATGTCAATTGAGTCATGTCATAATCGGCTCATCAAATATGTACTAAAACATGTTTATATAACTATAAAATTTTGACATTAAATACGACAATCTGCCATGTTAAAGAGAACCTTGAAAATTTTATTCACCAATCAATATAAAACGCATCAAACAAGGAACCGATTTTTATGTGGAAAAGTCTTTAACACTCAAGGAAGCAGAACAAAGCAACATTTTGATCATCGTCCACAATATTTTCCACCAACAGAGACCGGAATTTCTTGATATATAAACTATAGAATTCCCTGACTGCAGATGAATCTCCACCAAAGAAACCACCGGAAAATGCTGGGTTTAATTTCTTTTTGTGCAAGTTTGTGATATATTTATATAAAAAGGGGTCTTCCAGTGCAACATATAGTATTAGCAGCATGTGGTTTACTATTCG